>ML280869.1:32214-47574 GCA_005239495.1 Nicotiana undulata
CAAAAAATTTCAATTACCCAAAGGCAGTTTTTGGGTGAATTTCTTTTCTTTTACTTACAAAACAAGTTTTTTTTAAAACAAAATATATGTCCAAACACAACTTTAACTTCTTAAAATTATTTTCCAACACAGCTTGTTTCAAGTTTCACAACTAAATTTATGTCCAAGCGCTAGCTAAATAGGTAATACTTTACATCTGCCTAAGCCTTGATAGGCAGAGCTATATGATACCTGTTCTAGCAGGAGGTACCAGGTACCAGTGGAATAGTCCAGGTGTGAGCAACCTGACCCAGCTATTTCAAACGTACTTTTCTATACGCTAAAATACTGATGTTTTAATATTACGGGGAAGTATGAAAAAGGACTTGAGAGCCATTGCTACCATTAGTGAGAGAAATTACAAAGCCATTACAACCTAATTTCGAGAAAAGCAATGAAACCCAATTCATAAATTCGGATTCTACCACTAAAAATAGCACCAAATAGGGATTAGGTTTAACTTACAAGTGGATTTGCCGGAGGAAGAGGTTGCAAGAAGTGGCAAGCGGGTATAAGAATGGTATAAGAATTCAGTTTTACCTCATACTGTCTCTCTTTTTCTTAAAAATCGTTTGATTTTTCTTTTTTAAGAAAAAAAATCCCCAATATAAAACTTTATTTTTCTATAATAACATTTGCTTCTAGTTTTAGGTATATTCTCTGCAATCCAAATGGAAAGTTTAGTTTTTTTTTTTCGTTTTGCTCGTGAAGCGGGTTGGTTGGATTTTTATCATAACCAAACTAAATTAACTATATCGATTTGATTTTTGTACATTAGTATGGGTAGAGAAAGGATTACAAATTGGGGAATCGTACTCTCACCAATAAAATAAAAATTCAAATAGTCACTCAACTGAGCTACTAAGATTTTCCATAATGATCTATTAAAATATTTTTACAAGAGAATTTTTTCTTAGTAACATATGATAATTATTTTTTGTCTAACAATTTTTTAGAGATGTACATTTTCAGATTTAATTGAATTTTAATAATTAAATTAAAAAAAATATATGAAATCTAAGTAATAATATGATCTAGTGGTGTGTTGTGCTTTTAATTGCACTTCTCATAAGATGGTTTGGTGATTAACCTACGGTTTTGTCTATTTGAAATTACGAAACTAGCTAACTAATATCTTTTTGGATGTTTTCTCAATAGATAAAGGGACTAGGGCTATGACTTTCTCCTAGGTGAATACTTGACGGGATCTAAAATCTAAGGCAAAGACGTTATGTTGGGAATTGTGATATAGCCAATGCACGAAATTACTGACTTTATACATCTCGGTAGCTTGAGTGACTTTGTCCTAATTGACTCTCGAGAGACCAATTGGGTGTTAAAATTGTGCAAGCAATATAGGCTCAAATCGGGTATTACTATCTCTAGGTTTAAACCTTAATTTGGAACTATCAATCTCTTGATTACACCCAAATTCCTTGTTGGACCGATTTTCCTAGACTCAAGTTCTCTTCCTCAAGAAGAACCCAAGTTAAATAGGCACCAATTAGTATTTGCAACCACTAATTTAACATGGAAAACACAAATCAGTCTAAATATCAACTACCCATAAACATCTAAGCCTTAAATCAAAAGACCCATCAAATACCCATATTGAGCCACAACCCTAGCTAATGGGTATAGCTACTCATGATAAGGAAAGAAAACAAAGAAATAGATGAAGAGTAACCCATAGAATTTAGTTACAAGCTAATAATTAAAGATTCAATGATAACCCCACTATAAAACTACTCAAACTAGTCTAAAAATTGATGTTCACGACCTCCTATGAAAATTAGAATACAAAAGCTGACCTAAAAATGAAAAAAAAAAGTATTTATACTAGGACGAATTTTCTGGACAAAAATACCCCTGCGGAAATACCGCGGACCGCAAGAAATTGAGTACGGACGCGGTGAGGCTTTTAAGCTTCAAAATCTACTTCTCTGAACTTGGCCACCGCGGGCCGCATAAAATGCTCTACGGCCGCGGTGGCTTCTATTGCGGCCGCACAAAAAATATCGCGTATCGCATTGGCCTTAACATCCAAAAATCCCAACTCTCTGAATCCAATCATTGCGGACCGCACAAAGTCGATTGCGACCGCGGTGAGGCCACTGCGGTCCGCACAAATTGCTTTGCGGCCGCAACACTTGAGTTTCCAACATTTGCACCTCTCTGAATCTTTTCACTGCGGACCACACTAAATGGAATGCGGCCGCAGTGGATCTGTTGCACTATGCTTGGACTTGTTCTTGGTACTTGTGCATGTTTCACTCCTTTTTGAGTTGGTTTTGACTAATTGTCACCTTTTTGACCAAACCATGCAAACAAGTACAACATGTAAGCCTTTGGGACTATTTTGTATACATTTTTAATCAAAACTCAAGTAAGAAAGAGTGTAAAATGAACTCTAATCCCTAGTTATCAACTCCCCCAAACTTAGGCTTTTGTTTGTCCTCAAGCAAACAAAATAAGCCCCACTAAAAGTAAATCCAAGAAAATTCAACTTGGCGGTGATGAAAATTTTCATAAGCACAGAAAAACAGGTGTTTGAATGTAAAAAGTTCTAATAGATGGAAGTATTTATAGTTTGCAAAACAGCGATTCAAAACCCGTAGTAGCAGACCAACAACTGACACACACTTAATGCCTTGAAGACTGGACAGACGGGACGTCTAGTGACCATTTGTCACTTACGTCATGATTTATCGAAGCAAGGCTCAGAAGTTCATATCGTTTCCCGTCGCCTTCTCTCCGAAAGACGAGGGGACTATATATATACGTTAGAAACCGGGTTCGTATATTGTATGACCAGTCGATACTGCAACGTGATGGGTCGGGGCTCGACCCCGGATTATATCGAACCCAGGCAAGAAGTTAAATCGTTGAGCTTGTGACTCTGGGACTGAACAAGATCGAGGGAACTTTGTCGAGCCAAATAACGAAAGGCCAAAATATCCGCGATCAGTTGGAGATCACGGCGAAAATCTCGACACGTATCAAGGAGAGGCCGATTAATTAGCAAATCAAGAGATTTTTACCTTTTATATAATTGCATCAAGAGTAGGGCTCTCCTACTATATAAAGAGAGGTCTGATCATTTGTAAAACACATTGTAACACGCATCAAAAAAGCAATATATTGATCATTTCTGGTTCTTGTTATCTTGTTAGCTTGTTTTGTCGTCGATTGAGGCATTTCCTGACTCGAGGGTGACCAACCTTCAAGGTTAAGACTGTTCAATTTCTCTGGTTTGCATTTATTTTCTTGTTATTAATTTCGTTATTAATTTGTTCTTCCAATTTATATCAAGTTATATCACATATTTTTATAATCGTGTATAAATTTAATTGTTATCCGATTTTAGGGTAAACAATGTTAATGACATGATTTAACTAATTAGAGATACGTACGTCTTAGTGAAACCTAAATAACCTCCAGAATATGCAACTGCAATAGTATGTATGGTTCGCAATCAATAATTAAAGAAATTCCAATTATGACATATTTAAATATTTTGTGTTTTTTTTTCTTTTCCTTTTTGTGAGGAGAAATTAAAGGATGAGAGTTGCATGCAAGAACAAACATGAAAGGAACAAACGCCATATGATCATCGTTGTCATGAAACAACTAGCTTGTCCCATTCGTATAATTAATCATTTAATCTTATCCATGGTTTCTATGTTATGTGGAAGGTAGTCAAAAAGCCTATCATTCTTCATCTCTTTTTGATATTATTAAATGTTATCGTTCTCCTACCTGTTTCGAGTTGGTTTCCCATCTAAATCTTCCACGTACCATATTTGTCTCATGCAACATTTTAGGATCTGTCTCTACTGATCAATAGATTATAAAAACATATTTGAAACAGAAAAAATTAGAAGTTGAAACAACTAGCTATTACCTAACTTAAGCCTACTGATGAATTAATTACATCAAATCTAACTCCTATGAGTTGTCTTAATTAAGATCTTGTGCTCGTGATTCCAGATTCAATGTTGAAGTTCAAGCATAAAATAAGATAGCAACCTATACAACTTTGAATTATTAATGCAAAAATAAAGCTATTTCTATTATAAATGAATAGATTCAACTTGAGGTTAATTTTGGAGTCGCACAATGAACAATTGAAATCAAATTAACATTGGCTGTGCACATACAAACTAAAGCATGACACTACCTGATAAACACAAAAATGTGACAGAATATTTATAACGGTCACAAAATTGAGACAAATTTCTGACGGAATTCATTAGTGTAAACAAATTTTGTGACGGACATGAATTCAATTACAAATTAATGACAAAAATGATAGTCTGATACAATTCTATCACAAATTTTGATGCAAAGTTGGATAACTAGAAACAGATCGTGTCCGTGACGGACTTGTCCGTCTTTAGTCCCTCACAAGTTTGTGGTCTTCAATTAGTGGCGAAGTCAAAAATATTTTTAAAGATATTTAAAGTTGAAAAATTAAAAATACAATCTCCAACAAAAGGTATTTACTATATATTTAATATATTTAAAATAAATATTTTACTTATGTACATCATGTAATTTTTTGTAATATTTCGATGAATGATCGTCAGTTGACCACCTTTTATAAAATATTGCTTCGACCAGTCTCCCGTTGAGATAGATTGCAAATCACAGATTCATCACAAAATATATTTGTGACGGAGTTACTATTCTGTCCAGAGACGGAGCCAAGATTTGAAATTTATGAGTTCAGGACTCTAATTATTTTAAGTTACTAAATTTTAAATTAATAATTTATATATAAATAAATCTTTTAAGATAAATATACGAATTGAACCAAAGCAACCGGATTCAGCCGAACCCGTATTCAATAAACTAGCTCCGTCCCTGATTCCGTCACAAAAGTTTTACGACGCGTGCGAAATTGGGATGGCTCAAAGTTTGTCACAAATCCGTTACAATCTCAATTTTATGACGGAATTGTGACAAATTTTTCCTTCATAAATATCGTTTTTTCTTGTAGATATATATGAAACTGTCTTGTTAGATAAAGCCAAAATAACACTTGTAAGAAGAGGAAAACCTTAAAAGGGGGAAATTGCAACGTGGAGGTTCAGAAGTAACATGAGTGTTATAGTAGTAGTAGTAGATTGTGTATAAATACAAAATATTTTATACACTAATATTATCTTATAAAAAATTGGATGGAGCAGAGATCGTAGTTGTGATGGAGTCACCTATATTAATTTGTACCAAATATGAGAACGCAAGCATTACTAAACAATCGTTAAAGATATTTTGGTGCACAAAATATTTCATATTTAAAAAATAATAATACAATCTATCTTAATACGCAAGTATTAATGGCTGCTTCACGAGTTGAATTTTATAACCTATAGATTATATGAAAATAACTTTTTGTTGCTCCAAGACTCGCGTTGTTCTACTTATGCATGGTAATGTGATTAGTACTATTACTTTTTGATATGGACTCTCAATTATATGATTTTGATTCTTAATTTATAATTCTTTTTAACTTTTACATTCATATCCTTGTTAAGAGTATTCATTCATGTCGCACGCTGAACGTAGATTTTTAACTTTTAATTTTTTGTTTCATTCATGTCTCACGCTGAACGTTGATGTCTTGAGAAATTTTCAAGACAAGTCGTCAATTTCTTGTCGTACGTCGATTATTGTCTGGACTCCAGTAGAAGAGATAATTAAGGATGTGTGTAGTCACTTTCACCTTCAATCTTTCAATTGTGGCTGGTATGACATGCATGCATGCAGACATTTATGTTACTCCAGAAGTCTATCTGATTATAGCTGTAATTATTATTGAAAAATTATCCATGAGACGTTCTTTACTTTATCTGTTTGCAAATAATAATGATGCTTAACTAGGAGTGTACAAGTAATAGACCTTTGTGGTTCGATCTTTCTTAAGGGTTTCTTTCAACGCCTTACAATTTGTTCTCATCAGGAACCTCTGGTGTTGGATGTAGATTTTGAACTTTAGGATGGACTTCACCGGTTTTATTTTAAAGGGAAAGAGGAAGCCCCTTTTTTTTGATCTGGTGCGTAAGGGAAACTTATTGTACGAGACTGCCCTCTTAACTTAACTTAAGACACATTTCTAGACTTGTGGATATCCTGGCGTTTGCTTTAAAAAATGTTGATTTTTCTTTTTTGTTTTTGCAAGATCTGAAAAAGAATCAGAAATCTTTTTTAAACCAGAGCCCATTAATAACTATAGAAAAGTTTTTCAGCACAGAGGATTTGAATAGTTATTTTTGCAGCAAACATTTTTTAAATAATTTTATTACAAAGATTGTGATTACTGATTAGTAGTACAATATGCAAGTTTATACTTTTAAATTTAAGAAATCGAGTCCGAGTGTATATCGGATATTTGATGCGTCGAAATTACTATTTATTGGAACAAAGAGAGTAATATAGGGAAAACAAGGAACAAGAAAGAAAGAAAATAGAACGAGGGTTATGATAATGCCACAACAAAAATGAAGAATTTCATTAGAATTGTGATCCATAAGAGTTGTAGAAATACAAATACTCTTGTGTTTGAAGATACTTTTTAGATAGCAATTTATCAAATTATTACAAAAAACACGTTTAACCATCTCGCCTTCTTATTATTTGTTCGTGCAACATTCAAGCTATATTTTTGTATAATCTGGTTTGACGCGTGTATTATAATTTTAGATATTATTAATTATATTTCTGTTATATAAAATTCACAAGAAAAATGAGTTAAATGATGGGTGCTAAGCTGGATGGTGCGGCGAGCTGCAACTGCATATCTGCCAGCTTTGACAAACATAATTTGCCCCGATAAAAACTCATTACAAAAGGATATCCATAACTTAATTAGCATGTACGTGACATTAAAGTTATAAAAACCACATATCTACTCGATTATGCATCAAATATTTAATATCTTATCAAGCTGTCGATCATTAATTATGTGCATTTAGTGCAATCAGAATTGGTCAATCATATATATTTTCATTTCTCAGCAAAAATGTAGAAAGAGCTAGCAGCAAATACTATAAGGAAAAAATATCAAGTCGACACTGACGAGAGATGAAATTTAACGTGTGTGCCTCGCTGCATAATAGGAGTCGAAAACTCTGTTTACTCTTCTACCTACAACCTCATATTCTAAATATAAACTTTTTAGTAAACAGTAATTTAAATTAACATATTTATTAGAATTGCTGCTAATAGAAACCAAAACCCAATTTGATATGTTTTTAAACAGGACAAACACCTAATCTATGAAAATATTTTTATTAGATAATGCGTGAATCGGAGAAAGGAGTTAATTTTATTTATGATCATTGAAATTTTGTGTTTGTACCAAACGTCGCTTTTCTTTTTTTGTTACGTAATAATCATTTAAGTTTGTGTTCATTACTCAAAAGTCACTATTCTTTTTATGTTACACAAAAGTCATTTTACTTTGCTCTAGTTATCACAAAATTCACATTTGTCATACTATAATATTTTTACTTGAAAATTTATTATGCCCTTGATATTATATAAATCTTTATATTTATGAAATTTCTTCTATATTATATACTATATAATATAATTTTACCTATATATTTTATTTATAACTAAAATAATTTAATATTATTTTATTTATTATTTTTATAATATATTCGTACATTTAATTTTTCCTTAACTGATTTATTTTTAACTTTTACCATACATAAATATTCTCAGGCTCGAAATTCCAAACGGACCTCGATTACTCCAAAACATACTCCAAATAAAATTTAAATAACTTTAAAACCTTCAATTAGTCAACTTTCACTGTTAAGCACCGAAACGCTTCCGGGTTGTCCAAAATCATACCCCAACATACGCCCAAGTCCAAAATCATCATACGAACCTATTGGAACAGTCAAATCCCGATTCCTTGGTCCTGTCCTAAAAATATTGACCGAAGTCAAACTTGGTCTTTTAAAGCCAAACTAAGGAACTAAGTGTTCCTATTTCAACCCGAACCCCTTCCAAAATCTCGAACCAACCATCCTCGCAAGTCATAAAACAGTAAAAGCACATATGGGGAGTCTTATTTTGGAGAACAGAGTTGTAGAGGGTCAAACTACTGGTTGGATCGTTACAAATAATTAAGAACGTTGATGTGAGATTTCTTCATAGTAAAGTTACTGACAAATATACAAAATTAAATAATTTTTACGTAACAAAAAAATAACTTTTATGTTACAAACACAAAAGTGTAATCACCAACGATAAAACTAAATCCGAAGAAGTTCTTCACTGTGTCAAAACTTGTGGCCAAATTCAAAGCTCAGCTGGAAGTAAACCGTGGCAATCCGCAACCGCGACGATTTCCAACATTTTCAAGTACATAGCCATCTGGCAAATTTATGAAGTTTCATATTGCCAGCACTTTACCACGTTAGATGAAATGTATGGTGAAAGTGATTGGCTATTACTTTAGTATCCCTCAACTTGACAACTTTTAATTTGGTTAGAGGTAATTAATGATATTTTAATCAAGTTAATTTTAGATAATTAATCAGGAAAAGAAGGTATACACAGTTAAAATATATACTCATCGCATCTAAAGAAGAAGAAAAAACGTTATTGAAGCTCCATATTTTGGCTACAAATATATTTTAGCTAAAAATAATTTAATTTCAATCAAATATTTTATGAATTTAACCCGAAAAGAATAATACATAGTTTAAATAAATACTCATTGCATGAAAAGAAAAATACACAATACTTTTTTTTGTTGAAAAGACGCCGTTTGAACTTCAGTACTTTGACGAAATCTTCTGTTCATTTAGCTGCTAAAAGAAATAGAGTTTCAAGTAACTTTTATAGATTTAATCGAAAAAATATATAGTTAAAACAAATATTGATTGTATAAAAAAAACATAATTGAGATAACATATGCAACGTATATTAAGAAGAAACAACGAAACAATTAGAACAAATAAATCATTATATTTGATTATGTGACATTTAGCATTTGAAAAATGCCCGCCTCGAAGTTGATTTTTCAATTTTGCATTCCTTCCACGCGTTTAAAACATTGTGTGATCGCTCTCTTTGTCACACCAACATCTATGGGAGTCGAGGCTATCAAATTTCTAAGTTCAGCATTAATGACCATGAAAAATTTAAAGAGAAACTAAATAAAAATTAGAATTTGGTGGTGGAAGTTGGAAATAAAATTTTTGTAGTTTCTAATCGAGTATGTGTTACCGTAGTGAACCCGTTTATATTGGGAGTCGCACCAAAGAGGCCTCATTAAAAAAACTGATTCATACCAAAGATTTTTTCATACCTATAAAAATTTTGATGAAGAAAAAGGTAGTCTCATCCGTTCAACCACATTTTTTGGTGGTAATTGGAAACTTAATTGATTGAATATTAAGAGTCTGAGTCGAGAGTGACTCAGACCAAATAATTGAAGACAAAAATTCCCAAAATGCCATGACCACATTCATAGGGACTTCTCCTCAATCCAAATGCTGATGACAAAAACCATTGGCGGGACGCCGCGTATATGCAGCGATCTTCCTCCGTCAAATGTTGATCAATCATTTGTTGTCAAGTGGGTGGGTACGCTGGACCCCACTTCATCCGATAAACATCAGTTTCATTATCGGCGCCAGTTATGATGTCGTCGACGCCTACTGACTTCTAACACTACTAGCATAGCTTCCTTTCAAAATGTAAGTCAACAATTGAACTACTCTAATTTATCTGACATTAATTTAAAAATCACTACTTGGTTGCTATTGTTTATTAGCTCGGTTGATTATTAATTTTTAAACGAACAGTTATTCAACAACTCTGTATACGGGTGAAACAGAAATCATAAGCCGGCTTTGATTCCCGATAAAATAAAACAAAGGATGCGACAACGAGGAATCAGAATCGAGGTAAGATCATCGAGTCAGGCACCAGGGGCACGACACCCCCTCGAGTATATGGAGGCCATGACCCTGAGGTCGGTGCAAATTCCGAGAGACTTCGGAAAGCATTATTGAGCATTCGAACTCGATTAATGGAAGACCGTAATATCCGCGACCAACCAGGTATCACGACGCATATCTCGGCAGGAATCCAGTAATCAGTTATACGAGAGAGTTTTTACCTTTTATAGAATTGTACTTAGAGTAAAATTTATCTACTATATAAAAGGGAACCTGATTATTCATTAGGCGCATTGTAACATGTATCCCAAAGCAATACACTATTATTTTCAATGTTATTCATAGTTCTTTTTCTTGTTCATCAGTATTGGCCGTTGTGAGCCCAGACCGAGGGAGAATATTTCACCGGCTTGTAAGGTATACCTGGGCACGGGGTTAATTCCTGAACTTAGGAAAAAACTCATTAAATTCCATATAGCTAACATAGATTGTTTCGCTTGGTCCCACCTCGATATGACAGGGATTCCGCCAGAGATAACTACTCATAAGCTGAGCCCGCCTGGACCCGAAGATCCACATGGTCAAACAGATAAGGAGGCCCCAGTCTGAAGTCAAGCATGCATTCATCAACGACGAGGTATCTAACTCTTTAAAATAGGGTCCATTCGGGAGGTTAAGTACCCGGCTTGGTTAGCAAACGTAGTGATAGTCCCTAAAAGAGAAATAAATTAAAAATGTGTGTAGATTACAAAGACTTGAATAAGGCATGCCCCAAGGACTCTTTCCCTCTGTCAAACATCGATCGCATGATCGATGCGACGGCAGGTCACAAGATCCTCAACTTTCTCGATGCCTACTCTGGGTACAACCAAATTTGGACGGACCCGGGCGACCAGGAAAAAACGTCCTTCATCACTAAGTACGACACCTAGTGCTATGCATTCGGAAAACCGCCAGTGCCACTTACCAACGCGTGGTAAATCAAATGTTCGAACGTCAAATAGGAAAATCAGTGGATGTTTACACTGAGGATATGTTAGTTAAGTCCCTGCGAGCAGAGGACCATTTGAAGCATTTGTTGAACCTTCAACATATTGAAGAAATACAATATAAAGCTGAACCCGGAAAAATGCGCATTCGGAGTCAGATTCGGAAAATTTCTCGGATTCATAGTGTATAATCCGGGAATCGAGATCAATCCCTATAAAATTGAGGCCATAGAGGACATTAACGTGATGGACAATGTCAAGGCCGTTCAAAGGCTAACCGGGCGCATAGCCGCGCTGGGCCAGTTCATTTTCTCCGACAAGAGCCACCGATTCTTCTCTTTATTGAAGAAGAAGAATAATTTTCTCGTGGACCCCGCAGTGTCAACAAGCCTTGGAAGAACTCAAGAGGTACCTTTCGAGCTAGCCTTTGCTCCATACTCCGAAGGCAGATGAACAGTTGTATCTGTACCTAACGGTATCCGAGATAGTGGTAAGTGGAGTCCTAGTACGGGAAGAGGAAGGTACGCAATTTCCTATCTACTATGTTAGCAGGACTCTGGGCGAGGCTGAAACTAGGTATCCTCACCTGAAAAAATTAGCACTCACTTTTCTAAGCGCCTCTAGGAAGTTAAAACCATATTTTCAATGCCATCCCATATGTGTCGTGACTATTTACCCGTTGAGGATTATAATGCATAAGCCCGAACTCTCGAGACGATTGGCCAAATGGGCAGTGGAAATTAGAGGGTACGATATCAAATATCGACCCCCGAACCGCCATCAAATCTCAAATTTTGGCATACTTTGTGGCCAACTTCACGCCGCCCCGAGAAGGAGTTGTTGTTGAACTCGGGGACCTCCTCCGGAATCTGTAACCTCTTTACGGAGGGTGACTTGAACGCTAAGGGGTCCGTGCTTAGAATCGTGTCGAAGCCACCAATAGGTATTTTAATTAGGCAATCTATTAGAACTGTAAAATTTACTAACAACGAGGACGAGTATGAGACAATGATTGTTGGTCTTAAACTGGCTAAAAGCCAGGGGGCCAAGGTGATCGAGGCCAACTGCAATTCCCTCCTTGTGGTGAACCAGGTCAGTGGAGCACTCGAAGTCAAAGAAGAACGAATGCGAAGGTACCCGGATAAGCTACATGAGGCACTACATCGGTTCAAGGAATGGACTTTGCAACATGTACTTCTGGATCAAAATAGCGAGGCCGATGGTCTTGCTAACATATACTTCTAGATCAACATGTACTTCTGGATCGATGATGATGACATCAACTCGGGAACGGTCGTTCAACTCATGAAATCGGTAGTGAAAGAAGGCCACGTGTCGATATAAATTCGACAAGCTTAACCTGGGACTAGAGAAACAAACATATAGATTACCTGAAGACAAGAAAACTACCCTCGGATCCTAAAGAATCGAGAGCTCTGTATACAAAGGCGGCCGGTTCAGCTTGTCCGAAGACGGTACCCAATTTAGAAAAACATTTGATGGCCCACTCGCCATATGTCCGGGATGGGAAGCTACCGAGTATGTTTTGACGGAAGTCCATGATGGCACCTACGGAAATCATTCGGGCGCCGAATCGTTGGTTCGGAAGGTAATCAGAGTCGGTTACTACTGGATCGATCTGGAAAAAGACGCGAAGGAGTTAACACGAAAATGCAACGGATGTCAGAGGCATGCTCTGATGATTCATATGCCCGGGGATCTGCTATATTCGTACTTGTCACCCTGGCCATTCATGAAATGGGGAATGAATATCGTCGGCCCCCTTAATTTATATTATTTATGACTTGACTATTTTTCTAAATAGGTGAAAGCCCATGAATTTGAGAAATTCAAGGAGAAGGAAGTTATTGATTTCATTTGGGACCACATAATATACCGTTTCGACTTGCCGGCCGAAATCGTGTGCGAAAATGGGAAGTGATTCATCGGAAGCAAAGTGAGAAAGTTTTTCGGGGACCATAAGATAAAAAAGATCCTATAAACACACTATCACCCTAGTGGGAACGAGCGAGTGGAGTTCACGAACAAAACCATACTCCAAAACCTCAAAAAGAGGTGGACCGACGCCAAAGGAAAATGGAAGGAAATTTTTCCCGAAGTCCTATGGGCATATCGTACGACCTCAAAATCCAGCACCTAGGCCACCCCGTTCTCGTTTGTCTATGGTTCCTAAGATCTAATATCGGTCGAAGTAGGAGAATCGAGTCTCAAGTTCCGATATGCGATCGAAGAGTCAAACAACAAGGCAATGAGTATGAGCCTAGAACTGTTAGACGAGAGGCGCGAGGCCGCCCTCATCCGGTTGGCTACCCAAAAAAAACAGATCGAGAGGTATTAAAATCGAAGATCCAACCTCCAACATTTCAATGTCGAGGACTTGGTGTTGAGGAAGGTGACAATAAATACCCAGAACTTGAACGAAGGAAAGCTGGGACCGAATTAGGAAGGTCCATATCAAATTAGCGAGATCACTGGAAAATGATCATACAAACTTGAAGCAATGAACGGTGACTGACTACCGAACAACTAGAACGTAACCCACTTGAAATGATACTACTGCTAAGGGACGACCCCATTCATTTCTTTACTTTACATACAGTACGGATTAGACTAAAATTTGCAGGTAAAAACCAAGGAATGATGCAGCTTTTAGGCCTGAAAGCACGCGTTGCTCTCTTTTTCCCTTGAACCGGTTTTTTCCCAAATGGGTTTTCCAGCAAGGTTTTTAACGAGGTAACAATGGATAATGCTAACTTATAATTGAGGACTGGCTATGGACTGGAGTCGAGGATTACATTGACAATATCCGAACCTTCTTTATAACCGTCCTGGAATACTGGGGGCCATCACCCTCGGATAATGATTTTCGCAAGGAAAGAAACTGTATGCTCAAATAATCTAGGCTCGATGGATAGTATTTATTGTAAGGGACAAATGGTCAAATGTACCGCCCCCACATAGACCACTCAAGCCATAGCACGAAGCTTGTACACATTTGCAACCTTGGATGTTGCGCACAAAAATGAAATAAAATTTTAACCTTGCAGATAAATATTTTGTCTCTTAAAAACTACTACATTTCTGTTCCTCAAAGTCATCGAGCCCAAGGGACAACCCTATCCGGATCGAAGAGATCACCCTCACTCGGGGACTGTCATTCAAGGCAAGCTTGAACGGCTCGGGCTATCGAAGCCCGAGGGCACAAAACCTATTAGGCAGTGCCCAAACTTTAAAGGCTACGACCATCCCCATTTGGGGACTGTCGTCCTGGGAAAGACCGGATGGCTTGGGTATCAAAGCCCAGGGTAATAATCCCATTGGGAAATGTTGTCCCAAGTGAAGGATAGTTTTGAAGATTGACAAAGGAAGCTCAGGCATGAACCAGGTCCATCCCTTGTGTACATAGACACGGGCAGACTCGAGAATGTGGGATACACGTGAATGAGATAAACCTAACTTGGCATAATTGATATATCCTAATCGAAAAGGTTGCATAATTGATAAGGAGAAGGACTCCTTACTCAAAGAGGACATTATCCAAGATAAGGAAGGAGTTAGGAGTCAAGATCAACTAGAACTCTTCCACCAAGGAAGAGTAGTATTAGAACTCTAGTTATTTCATAATCTACTAACTCTATATATTGCAGGAGATTCTCATTTTACATGTACGCACAAACACAGAAGTCAATCAAGAATTGAGAGCAAAATAGCAAGGCATTTTGCAAGCAATTCGTGTGTGATTCAAGTGTGCAAACCTGAAGCTACATGAACCAGATAGAATAACCTGAATTGAGAGCAAAATAGCAAGGCATTTTGCAAGCAATTCGTGTGTGATTCAAGTGTGCAAACCTGAAGCTACATGAACCAGATAGAATAACCTGAATTGAGAGCAAAATAGTCAAGTTTGGCATATGGTACCAAGACCCTTGGACAGATAAGTAATTGGCACAAAATGGGTCTTCAGAAACAAACTTGATGAAGATGGAACAATTACAAGGAAAGATAAAACCTTTGCTCCAGTTTCAAGGTTGGAAGCAATAAGAATCCTCATAGCCTTTGATGCTTACATGGAATTCACCCTTCACCATATGGATGTCAAGAGTGCCTTCCTTAATGGCTATCTAAAGGAAGAAGGGTTTGTCAAGCAACCTACGGGGTTTAAAAACAAGGAAAATCATGATCACGTGTACAAACTTGACAAAGCACTTTATGGACTCAAGCATGCTCCAAGAGCATGGTATGAAAGATTATTAAAACATTTTGCTTGAGCATGACTACAAGAGAGATAAAATTGACAATACTTTATTCTTGAAAGAAAAAGATAAATATCTCTTGGTAGTTCAGATATATGTTGATGATATAATCTTTGGAGCAACTACTGATAA
>ML280872.1:0-15839 GCA_005239495.1 Nicotiana undulata
GTAAAATTTATATTTTCCGAAACCTTATTCACTCACGAGTCTAACCATATGAAAATCTCTCAATTCGGAGGTCAAATACTCAATCAAACCCCCAAAATTCGTTTTAGGAAGTTTCTTCTAATTTTCCCAAATTTCAACTCAAAATCTCGAATTAAGGGTGGAATTTAAGACTAGAATCATGGAAATTAACCTATGATGGTTAGAAATCACTTACCTCGATTACCCACGTGAAAATCCTCTCAAATATCGCCCCTCCCGAGCTCCCACAACTCAAAAATGGTGAAATAACATAACCCTCGGATTTTTAGAATATGAACAGGGATCTCCGCACCTCCGGTCCCATTAACCGCACCTGCGGTACCGCACCTGCGGAATAATCATCGCAGGTGCGGAAAATCACTTAAAGCCCTGGGACCGCTCCTGCGATAGAAAGGTCGCGCCTGCGGTTACGCGCCTGCGGAGCCCAGGTCGCGCCTGCGATCCCTGACCAGGCCACTAGGACCGCTCCTACGATAGGAAGGTCGCGCATGCGGTTCCGCACCTGCGGAGCCCAGGTCGCACCTGCGATCCCTGACCAAGCCATTAGAAAATCCTGCCTAGGAGTTCTGCATACAACCTTTCTACATCTCTATATATACATATTAGATATCCTGTTTTAGGACCTCATTCTACGCTTAGACTAATTACTGATGCATGAAAAAGGCCTAAAACCTGTTTTACCATGTTCTAACAAACCAGTAATCGGTCTCTGAATATTGGCAACACCTAGAACTGCATGTTACTAGGTATAACAACCTGAGGTTGTTATCAACTCTGAATAATTGCTACACGCCTAGGCAAGCCTTAGGTAATCAACCATAAAGAAATAAAACTAGAACTGTCTTTTGTGATTAAGTGTTTAACTGTTAGCATATTTAAAACCAGTAGGCAATCCTGATTAGGACTTCCTCTCTGAGTTATGCAATAAATCTGTCTTTATGTTATCACTTAGACACCATGCCTAGGATCTGAACCTAAATTTGGGCCTTAACTGTGCATGAGTCATGTTGTTTATGTGTACTATGTGTGGAGGTATACTTGAGCCTCTGTTTGTCGTTCATGCTCCCCTTAATTGAAGTCCTATATGTTTTATTATGTGTCACCTTAGTAATTTCACCTTTTAAAACCGGAGGGTCTGCCTAGCACCTCCCTTATAGGGTAGAGGTCCTAAATTCCTCCGGTACTGATAGGAAGGGACGGGTAACAGCATGCAATAGAGGTCGAGACCAACACTCGCTTTAGTTACCTTCACGGGGTGGGAAATGGTAGATATGGATATGATGACCGGTGCGTTAATACCACACGTAGCCCCTCTTTGAGGAGTGTCATACCGGGTATTGCATTGATGTGATACATATTGTAAATAAACCTAGGATACCCTTTTACTTCCATAAACATGCTTAGATTGTGATCCCTTTCAAAATCTAGCTTAACTGTTTTCAAATATTTGTACTTAGACTTAAATCCTCTATATTTGATCCCTACTTGTTTATTTGCTAAATTGTACAAATTCACAAAAAAACTATTTGGTCGGGAACCGCACTTGTGGATCCTGAGGGGTGCCTAACACCTTTCCCTTAGGATAATTTCAAGCCCTTACCCTGTCTCTGGTTATCAAACGTAGTTATAAATGAACCCCTGATAGGTTCCCTAACGCACCTCAAAATCGTTAGGTGGGGACTCTTCAAAAATGCAAACCCATTCCCAAAGGAACGAGTTGTCTCAACCCACTGTCATAAACCCCTTTTAGAATCGGGCCCCGAAAGGAGTGCTTCGGAAAAATAGGGGGGGCGCGACAGTGTGTCCAAAGACACAAATGCGAAGAACAGAGTGAGGGACAAGGCTACAGTTACGTGAACGCAGAAGATCAAACGTGAACGCGGTGTAGAATATTTCACAAGTTCGCGATCGCGAACCGTACTATGCAAACTTGATGAAGAAAAGTGGGGCAGATCCAAAGAACTCTATGAAATCGCGACTGGTACTACGCGATCGCAAAAGAGAACATCAAACACCAGAAACCAGCAATCCAAAAATAGAAGAAATTGGCCTGAAGGGACAACGTCTAAATACACAAACAAATTCTATAACCTAACACTGACTCGCTTGAGGTCTCAAATCACTTCGAACAGCGCCGGAAATACATATCGCACCCAGAATCCAACCATGAACTTCCAAATCTTCCAACTTCAAAAACTCGTGCCCAAACCATTCAAACCAACCTGGATAGACGTCAAATTTTGCAGGCAAGTCCCAAATGACATAACGGATTTGTTCCAACTTTCGAAATCATATTCTGACCCCGATATCACCAAAGTCAACCATTGGTCAAACCTTTCCACTTTCCTAACTTCAACTTTCGCCTAAATGCTCCAAATCACCCTTCGGATCTCCAAATCCAAATTCGGACGTACACCTAGGTCCAAAATCACCATACGAAGTTGTTCAAGACCTTATGCCTCCGAACGGAGCTTAAATACTCAAAACGACTGGCCGAGTGGTTACAGAAATATACACAATACAGCAGTAGTAACATGTATTATGAATATATAATATATTGTTAATGCAAAAATAAATTTAAATATATTGAATACAAGTGTTAGATACAACAGAATACATACACCAGTGTTATTATTGCAAAAGCAGGCAGTAGGTTTTGTCACGACCCAAATCTACCTCTGTTAGACGTCGTGACGGCACCTAGTATCTACGACTAGGTACTAACAAAAGTGAAAATTAACATAAATGAAAAATAGAGTTTAAAAACTAGACTGCAACAGATAACTATAAAATGACAAACTGCCGCTCCGCATGTACAAGTAACCCAACACTAGAATATACACAGACTTCCCAAAACCCGGATATCATAAGTCACAAGCTACAGAAGAAAACTAGTATCTCTATACACCAGAGTCTAAGAAAATACGGAAAGGTAATGACATATGAGGGAATTAAGGGGGACTTAGAGGTCTGCGGACGCGGGAAAAATACCTTGAAGTCTCTAAAGTCTCGCTGCTCACTGACAACGAGGTTGATAAGAAGTACCTGGATCTGCACACAAAATATGTGCATAAGAGTAGCATGAGTACACCACGTTGGTACCTAGAATGTGCCAAGCCTAACCTCTGTAGAGTAGTGACGAGGTGAGGTTCGGGCCCTAATGGGATATGATAATAAGACAGATGATATAATAAAATGAAGAAAGACGAAGAATTTAACAGAAAGAATTCACAGTGAAATGACAACACAACACTATGAGATAAACAACAGGGGCCTCGAGATACCGTCTCATAGTCCAAAAAGTAAATACTCAATAGGGGATCTCCCGAGATACCGTCTCGTAGTCAAAAAGTAAATATGCAAGGAGAACTCCCGAGGTACCGCCTCGTAGTCTTAAAGGTAAATGTATAGGGGGATATACCAGGTACCGCCACGTAGTCCCAAAAGTAAATGTGCAGGGAGATCTCCCGAGGTACCTCCTCATAGTCCTAAAGGTTAACACACAGCTCAAATCGGTGGAAAAAGCAATTAACAGCAAGAATTCTACAGATAAGGTTGATACAAATCAAGTAAAGGCAGGAATTCAACTAAATATGTAGCACGGATTTAAAATAAGCATTTAAGACACGTAGCCATGCGAAATTAGACTAAACATGATGACTACACATGCTGGTAAAACTCAATTAAGGTGTGATACGCTACTACTCAGTGAAAAATAGGATTTTTTACACCAAATCCCATGGGGATTTCCCCCACACAAGGTTTGGCAAGCCACTTACCTCGAACCAAGCTCAATAAATCAATAAGAATGACCTTTTCTCGATTATCCGACTCTGAATGGCCCAAATCTAGCAAAAAACAATTACATACCATAAAAACAACTAGAATAGACTAATCTAATTAATGAAATCAATACTTTAACAAGAATTTCGAAAATTTCCCTAAAAAGTTGACCTGAGACCACGTCACGAAATCGGGTAAAAGTTACAAAATATGAACACCCATTCAACCACGAGTTCACTCATACCAAACTTACTCAAATCCGATGTCAAAACCTCAACCAAAACCCAAAATATTCGTTGAAGAACTTTTCCCATTTTTCACAATTTTCTCAACCCCAAATCCGAAATTAAAGGGTGGAATTAAAGATAGATTCGTGGAATATAACCAAAAATAAGTGAAGAATCATTACCCAATCGATGCCACTGAAAATCCTTCAAAATTTTGTCCAAATTCGAGCTCTCTATCTCAAGTTTTGATAAAAATGGCTAAACCCTCGATTTTGAAATGTTAAAGTCTGCCCAGGTGAAACCTTCTTCGCTGCGTCCTCACTCTTGCGTTCTCTTTGAACAAATATTTACTGACCAGAAATTCCTCCTCCGCGAATGCGAGGGACCTCTCACGAACACGGAGCTTTCACTGACTACTCCTTCGCGAACGTGTAGAATAAATGCCTTGGGGTCCCTGCTGCCCTACTTCCTTTATGCAAACACGATAATCTTCATGTGTTCGCGGTGCACCCCTGAACTTACCTTTGCGAACGCATCTTACACTTCGCGAACACGAAGAACAAATCCTCTACTGCCAGCAGCTCCTCTTCGCGAACGCGAAGAAGGAAACCAGCAACTGGACACCAGATTTTTCTGCAACACCCATGAGTTCAAAACTAGTCCGTTAACCATTCAAAATCAAACTGAGTCCCTTGGGACCTCAACCAAACATACCAACAAGTCCTAAAACTTCATACAAACTTAGTTGAGCCTTAGAATCACATCAAAAAACTCTATGAAACGAATCGCACTCCAATTCAAACTTAATGAACTTTAAAACTTCAAACTTCTACAACCGATGCCGAACCTATCAAATCATGATTGATTGACCCCAAATTTTGCATACAAGTCATAATTGACATTAGGGACCTACTCCAACTTTCGAAATCGGAATCCAACCCCGATATCAAAGAGTCCACTCCCGGTCAAACTTCCCAAAAATTCAACTTTTTCCATTTCAAGCCTAATTCAGCTACAGACCTCCAAAACACACCGAACACGCTCCTAAGTCCAAAATCACCCAACAGAGCTAACGCAGCTGATGAAACTCCATTCTGTAGTTGTCTTCACACAGTTCTAACTACAAACAAAATCCTAAAACTTAACCTTCCATTTTAGGGACTAAGTGTCCCAAATCACTCCGAAACCACAAACAGAACCTCCCGGCAAGTCACATAAGTAGAAAAAGATACGGGGGAAGCAATAAATAATAGATCGGGGCTACTACTATCAAAACGAACGATCTGGTCGTTACATCCTCCCCGTCTTAAAATAATTGTTCGTTCTCGAATGAGTATAGAGACATACCTGAAGTGGTGAAAAGATGAGGATAACGACTGTGCATATCATGCTCGGTCTCCCAAGTCGCCTCCTCAACCGGCTGACCCCTCCACCGAACCTTCACGCAAGCAATGTTCTTTGACCTTAGCTTTCGAACATGATTTTCCAAAATAGCCATCGGCTCCTCAACATAAGATAAATCCTTGTCCAACTGGAAGAAGCTGAAATTCAACACATGAGATGGATCACCCTGATACTTTCGGAGCATAGAAACATGAAATACCTGATGGACTTCTGCTAGGCTGGGAGGCAAGGCAAGCTCATAAGCAACATCCACAACACGTCGCAACACCTCGAATGGTCCAATAAATCGTGGGCTCAACTTGACCTTCTTTCCAAACCTCATAACACCCTTCATGGGTGACACTCGGAGCAGGACCCGCTCTCAGACCATGAATGCAACATCGCAAACCTTCCAATCTGCATAACTCTTCTGTCTAGATTGGGCTATGCGAAGTCGCTCCAGAATCACCTTAACCTTCTCCAAGGAATCATGAACCAAGTCTGTACCCAGTAACCTGGCCCCGCCCGGCTCAAACTAACCCACTGGAAACTTACACCGCCTACCATACAAAGCCTTATACGGTGCCATCTAGATGCTAGACTGATAACTGTTGTTGTAGGCAAACTCTGCAAGTGGCAAGAATTGATCCCAAGAACCTCCAAACTCCATCACACATGCACGGATCATATCCTTTAATATCTGAATAATGCGCTAGGACTATTCGCCCGTCTGAGGGTGAAATGTTGTGCTCAACTCAACCCGAGTACCTAACTCATACTGTAAGGCCCTCCAGAACCGTGATGTAAACTGCGTACCCCGGTCAGAGATGATAGATACCAGCACGCCATGAAACCTGACAAACTCGCAGATATAAACTCTAGCAAGCTTGTTACATCTCGCATGTTCATACATAAAAGTTTCATCTTCAGTTAATCGACGTAGACTCGGGGATGAGATTATCTTGTGGTTAACATATTTATGCTATTTATAACAAGCGATAAGTAAGTTCCATGAAGGATAAAGGGTACACGAATTAAAGAAAATGAGTTACATTGAAGGTTGTCAGGTTGGGATAAAATACGATATGAGTTGTAATACCCGATATTTATGGACTAGTACCATACAAGGTACCATATGACCATGATAGTACGATGTATAAAGTGTATTAAAAATAAGTAGAATTTAAGTAATTTGAGATAATATTTAATTATGTGGGTGTGGGTAATTGGTTAATTATCTAGTAACGGGACATTACCTAATTAATTAATTAATTATAATATAAGATTTAAAAAACCCACCCCAAAATGTGGCAGCCCCTTCAGGTGCCCGCAGGTATAGGTAGGCTAGCTGACGGCCCCCTTTCTTAGGATCCTTGATCAGCGAGAGTTGGCGTGCTCCACTTGATCCAGAGCTGCCTTTTGATTTTGGTACGATATGCTCTTATATATATATGGGTATGACGTGGCCCAGTCCCATCCTTGTACAATTGTATTTTCTATTAGATGACTGTAGACAGTTATGTATAGTTGGATAGTATGTGGCCTTGTCGGTTTCCAGTTTTGGGTATATTGTTGTCTATAGCATCATTGCCGGCTCGCCCACTGTAATCTGCATGTATATGTACATATGTATTTTGAATAGGTTTCCCTCACGTATGTTATTCATATTTATATATTAGACACATGCTTAAGGATGTTCGACAAGTAGGACTCGGGCATCCGTCGCGGCCCACCGGTTTGGGTCATGACAAAAGTAGTATCAGAGCAGTTCTATCCTAGGGTTGTCTACAGACTGTGTATAGTAGAGTCTTTGTTTATGGGCGTGTCATGCACCACACTTATAGACAGGAGGCTACAGGACATATAGGATGTTATCCTCTCTTCTTATCTTAGATCGTGCGATATAAGAATTCATATTCCTAATGATATGTTACGTTTTCAGTGATGCCTCCGAAGACTATAGCCACTAGCACGGGTCAGAAGGCTACGAAGGTGTTAGCAGGAGATATAAGTTACACTATGGAGTCAGATCCATTGGAGATCATGGGTTCTATCGAGGAGGATCCATCCGAGGATCCATATGAGTCATCCGTTTGAGTAGTTTCCATTTCACCGACAGAGATGAGGTGAGGAGAGTTCCGATATCACCAAGGCACTTAGTTTCATTATCAGGGCCCATTGATCAGGGTATAAGGGGAGTGGTGCATGGATTGGCACAACTCGGTTCCCTTCAGGATCAAACCTATGTCAAGGTATTTGCGGACACCAGCCCTTCTGAGGTTCCATATAGTCCACAGTCTTAGGAGTCCGTCAATCAAGGTTGGTCAATGTAATTTATGGGATATGAAGAGGAAGAGAATAGTAGTCGGGCCAAGAGGAGGAAGGTAACTGATAAGGATTAGAAGATTCCGCTTCGAAGTGTGTCTGATCGAGGCTCTCATATAGGACGAGGCAAGGACCCTTTACTATAGACCTCCTCCAGATGTCAGCTTTTGGTTGGTGAGCTCCACTTCTTCTTGGAGTATTACTAATTCAGGGTTCTGTATATGATAGGTTGTTTTATGAGGACGTAGGGAGCCCTGTCCCGACTTATATATATTATGGTTATGCTTACTTAGAGGTTCTGTAGACAGTATCATGTATATAGTTTTGGGTATGACATGTTTATGGCCTGGTTGACCCCTAAGTATATAAACCTTTTTCTAAATTAGTTATGTGAGTTAAGTTTTAATATTGTTACTTATATATATGGATGTGGCCCGTGATAGATTTTGTAATAAACAAGGATAAGGTACGGGGTGTTCGGTTGGGTAAAACTTGATGTTATAATGGGTATAGATTGGTTGGAATTTTGTTAGGCTAACATCAAGTATAGATCAAAGATAGTTTGATTTCAATTCTCAAGAGAGCCTGTTTTGGAACAAAAAGGTAATACGGCATCACCGAGAGGTAAATTTATCTCCTATCTCAAGGCAAGGAAGATGATCATAAAGGACTATATTTATCATTTAGTTCGGGTTCGGTAGGTGGAAGTAGAGTTAGCAATCATTCAGTCCATCCCCATGGTTAATGAGTTTCCCGATGTTTTTCTCGATGAGCTTCCAAGTCTTCCACCAGAGTAAGAAATTGAGTTTGCTATTGACCTACTATCAGATACTCATCCAATGTCTATTCCTCCCTATAGAATGGACCCTGCAGAGTTGAAAGAGTTGAAGGAACAACCAAAGGGCTTGCTTGAAAAAGGCTTTATCAGAACTAGTACATCACTGTGAGGAGCATATGTGTTGATTGTGAGGAAGAAAGATGGTTCCTTATGAAAGTGTATTGATTATTGACAATTGAATAAGGTGACTATCAAGAATAGGTACCCGCTCCCGAGGATTGATGATTTATTTGATCAATTGCAAGGTGTCAAGTGTTTCTCAAAGATAGACTTGAGGTTCGGGTACCATCAGGTAAGGGTTAAGGAGAAAGATATTTTGAAGACAGCATTCAAGACTAGATTCGGGCACTTGAGTTTCGTGTTATGTCATTCGATTTGACCAATGCCTAGCAGTATTCATGGATTTGATGAACCATGTGTTCAAAACCTTTTTAGACCTGTTCATAATTGTTGGTGTATTCTCGTTCAGAGACTGAGAATGTAGATCATTTGCGTACTAAGCTCAGGGTTCTACAAAAAGGGAAGTTGTATGCAAAATTCTCTAAATGTGAATTCTGGTTGAATTCTGTAGCTTTTCTTGGGCATATTATTTCAAGTGAAGGTATTCCGGTTAATACACAAAAGATTGAGGCAGTAAAGACTTGGCCTAGACCCATAACACCGGCGGAGGTTTGTAAATTTCTCGGTTTGTCCTGTTATTAAAAGAGACTTGTAAAGGGATTTTCTTCTCTTTTAGCACCTTTGACAAGAGTGGTATGTGATATCTCGCTTAATGTTCCAGAATAACATAAGGAAATCTATGGTGCAAGCAAGTTAAAAAAAGATTGTGAATAAGTGCAAATAGATATGTATAGGTCGCAAGCTAAGGTATGGTAGAGCGACAAGGTTTTAGGAAGACAGGAATAAGGATAAGAAAAGGTGAGTGGGAAGGTGAAGAGAATGGATAAGTCCTTGGGATTAAGCCCATGAAAATAAGAAAGCTGATGGTTTCTCTAAGTCATAGAAAGCTAAGTATAGCCTGAGTGAACTCAAAGGATTCTAAGACCAGTAGCATTTAGAAAAGATGGAATGCTGCCCTGGTAGTGGAATAAGGGCGTAAATATGATAGATAAAGGATGACGTTTGGGACTTTAAAAGGAGGAATTTTCATGAATTGTAAAAGATTAGAATACCCATGTAAGTTGACTCAAAAGGGAGCTAAGTTTCAGTGGACTGATGCTTGCGAACGGAGTTTCCAGGCATTAAAGGATAGACTAATTTCAGCACCGGTTCTAACGCTCCCAGAAGGGACCGATAGTTATGTTATCTATTGTGACGTTTCGGGCGTTGGAATTGGTTGTGTACTGATGCATCATGGTAAGGTTGTAGCTTATACTTCTAGACAGCCTAGAAAGCACGAGAAGAATTACCCGACCCACGATTTAGAGTTAGCCATAGTGATCCATGCACTAAAGATGTGGAGGCACTACTTGTATGGTATTCATGTTGGTATTTGTATGGATCATAAGAGCCTCCAGTATATCTTCAACCAAAAGTAAATGAATTTATGTCAAAGGAGATGGTTGGAGCAACTTAAAGATTATGATGTTGATATTTTGTACCATCCGGGAAAGGCAAACATGGTAGCCGACGTCCTCAGTCGTAGATCTATGGGTAGCCTATCATATTTACAGCTAGATAAGAGGGGAATAGCTCATGAGATTCATCAGTTAGCTAGTCTTGGAGTTCGGTTACTGGACTCAGGTGATATTGGAATTACTATTCAGGATATGACAATATCTTCTTTAGTAACTGAAGTGAAGAAACACCAGTACGAGGATCATGTGTTAGTTGATTATAGGGATACCACCCCTCATAAGGATAAGACACTATTTATAGAAGATGGGGTCCTCAAATATCGAGGACGATTATGTGTCCCTAATATTGCAGGGCTGCGTCGGTAGGTTATGAGAGGTACTCACTATTTTCGTTAGTCTATCCATCCAGTAGAAACAGAAATGTATCATGATATCAGGGAAGTATATTGGTAGGACGGAATTAAAAAAAATATAGCGGAGTTTGTTGCTCAGTGCCCTAACTGTCAGCAGGTTAAGATGGAGTATCAAAAACCCGGTGGATTATTGCAGCTATGGAGATTCCGGCTTGGAAAAGAGAAGTAATTAATATGGATGTCATCGTAGGATTACCTCGTACCCAACGTCAGTTCAATTCGATATGGGTGATTGTTGATAGGCTTACAAAGTCAGCCCCTTTTCTACCCGTTAGGACTACATATTCTGCAAAGGATTATGCAAGGCTTTATATTAAGGAGATAGTACGACTGCATGGTGTCCCTGTATCTATTATCTCGGATAGAGAAGCTCAGTTTATAGCTAATTTCTGGAGGTTCTTCCAAAAAATGATTGGGGACTCAGGTAAATCTTAGTACAACATTTTATCCCCAGACAGATGGACTGTAAAGACCCGACCGGTTATTTTGAGCTCTAGCACATCGTTCAGCGGTTTGAGGCCATGAGCAGCTTCATTTCAAGTATGGTGACTTGTACACATGGTCGGAATTTAAATTCGGGAAGTTCGGGTGGATTTGGAAAGAAAGAAAATCATTTCAGAAGCCTTAAGTTGGAAGAATCAACTAAGATTGGAATTTTGAGTAAACGACCTCCGAATCAGGATTTGAAGATTCCAGCAGGTTCGTATGATGATTTCGGACTTAGGCGTATGTTCATATCGGGAATCGGATAACCCGGGAGTGTTTCAGCTCATATTATGGAAGATAGCATTTTAGAAGAATTTCATAAATTTGGGTTGGAAAGCATTTCAGTGTTATAGATGTCCGTTTGGGATTCCGAGCCTGGGAATAGCTCCGTATGGTGATTCTGGAGTTGGGAGCGCGATCAGAAGTGAATTCGGATGTCCGTAGGTCATTTTGAAGTCTTTGGCTAAAGATAAGAATTTGAAGGTTTTTGAGAAATCAGACCGGAATTGGAAATTTTGATATTGGGGTCAGAATGCGATTCCGGAAGTTGGAGCAGGTCTGTAATGTCGAATATGACTTGTGTGCAAAATTTGGGGTCAATCGGACGTGATTTGATAGGTTTCGGCATCGAATGTAAAAGTTTGAAATTTCAAAGTTCATAAAGTTTGGATTGGAGTGCAATTCGTGGTTTTGGCATTGTTTGATGTGATTCGAGGCCTCGAGCAAGTCCGTGGGATGTTATGGGACTGAGTCGTGTAATTGGACGGGGTACCGAGGGCCTCGGGTGTGTTTCGGGGTGGTTTCAGATCATTTCGGGTTGTTTTGAGATGGCTGATGCTGGTGTCTGGTGTTGTTCATCGCGGTCGCGAGGATCCTTTCGCGTTCGCGAAGAAGAATTTGGCATCAGGGACTTTTCTCTTCGCGTTCGCGAATAGTGCCTCGCGTTCGCAAAGAAGAAAAATATTTGTTGCGCAGGTCTGACTTCGTAGGCTCATATCTCACAATCTATAAGGAATTTTGAGATGATGTAAAAGCTGGAAGTCGTAGCTACTTGTGTCTAGTTTCTATAGAAGTAAATCATTTAGCATTTGGATTTGTGTACAAAGAGATATGGCAGTTACACTACAGGGTATCCGGGAAGATGAAGAAGAAATTTGTGTTGCACAGGGCTGACTTTGGCAGCTTATATCTAGAATTCTATAAGGAATTGGGAGATTACTAAAATGAAAGTTGTAGATCTTGGAGTCTAGTTTTGAGAACATTAAACCATTTGTCATTTGGAGTTTTGTGCACAAAGTTATGACCATTCTACTAGAGGCTGTCTGAGAAGCGTTTGGAATTTGCCTTCCGAGATTTTTGTTCTTCGCGAACGCGAGGGTAGGCCCGCGAACGCGAAGAAGACTTGCTTGGCAGTGTTTAAGTTTGCAAAAAATGGGTTAGGCTCATTTCATCTCATTTCCTCCATGGGAGACGACCTAGGGGAGATTTTGGAGCTCCATCTTCATCATCTATGTCAAGGTAAGTGATTCCCACCTATTTCAAGTTAAATACTTGGATTATATTTATTTTTTAACATGGAAATTCATGGAAAATTAGTGAAAACATGGGATTTTGGTAGAAAACCTAGAATTGGTAGTTTTGAATTTTGACCATGAATTCGAGCATGAAAATTAGAGTAAATTATATATTTGAGTTAGTAAGGCCATGGGTAGAGTTTATCTTCGAGAAATTTCGGAATCCGGACACGTGGGCCCGAGGTCACTTTGGTCAATTCTTCGAGCGGAGTTGGGAATTTATATAATTTGAATTTTTAACAAGAATTAGAGTACATTTTCATTAGTTTGCCGTTATTTGGCTAGTTTCGGAGCGTTGTGCAATGATTTGAGTCAATGGAAGGGCTTGGAAGCCGATTATGGAATTTCGGAGCGAGGTAAGTCTCCTTTCTAACTTTGTGAGAGGTAAATCGTCCCCATAGGTGAACAAATTAATTATGTACTACTATTTGCGGAGGCTACATACGCACGAGGTGACGGGAGTCTATGCGTAGCTACTAATATGCTATGTCCGGGTAATCTAGGACCCACTAGCATGCTTTACTTGTTGTACTTGTGACCTTGTCAATAAAATATCATGTGATGCTGACAATTAGTAATTAAATCTCTAAGAAGGATAGAGTCTATTTTTCTTAATCATCTAGAAGGAGAAATGATTCTGCCTTGGATAATTGTGTTTCGGGTAAATCTATAACGTTTGAAACCCTGTCGAAATTGGCAAGTAAATCCCCAGAAAGGCTTTAAATACTATTTTCATGTTCATTAAAAGGAGACTTCTATCACTTCATTGAATAGCCAATTTTCCTGATAAAAATGTGGCTTATTTGTGTGAATATGTGTAACTATGGGTGCCTGAGTCGCATGTATGATTCGCGAGCAGGATGACCTTGTTATTTATGTATGCGCGTTGCATGATCGTTCGCGAGCGGGTCAGATAGATGCATCTATGGTTCAGGTCGTTCGACCCTCAGCAATGCACATTTTGTTATTGTTGGTTCGGGCCATTCAACCCTCGGCATTTCTTGCGCAGGATAATTGCTGCGTATTTTCTATAATTATTACCTGTTTATTGGCCTATGAAGTTTTAAATTGCCAACTGAAATGACGAGGATTTAAAGTGTTAAATGTGAAAGAAGTTGATATTACTTATCCCTGATTTTATTAGATTGCCTATGATATTCCCGCTTAGTGTCTCACTTGACTATACTCAATTGACTTCTAGAAAGTGTGGTATTCGACCTCTCGTCACTACCTCTCTAAGGTTAGGCGGGATACTTACTGAGTACACGTTGTTTTCGTACTCATGCTACACTTGTTGTGCATTTTTATTGCACAGGTACTTTCACAGCGATGTGGCTGGCTTGGAGACTTAGGCGAGCTGCATCATCCGGAGGCGATCCGCAGCTGACAGAGTCTCCCTCAGATGTATTTATCTTTATTTTAAATTCCTTGTCCAATTGTATTTCGGACAAGCATTGTAGTATCTGTTAAATTCTTAGAAATTTGCTCATGCACTTGTGTCACCGGGTTCTGGGATGTATTTTATTAAAATGGAATATTAGACTATCGTATTTACTTAGCGAATTTATTCAGTTATTATGTAATGAAGTGAAAGGTAATGACTTCAAAAATGCTAAAACAGGAAATTTAACTTAACCATTTAATGATTGACTTGCCTGACAGTGGTGTCCGGCGCCATCACGACCTTATGGATTTTGGGTCGTGACATGGACAGGCTGAGCGTACTATTAAGACACTTGAGGATATGTTACGAGCTTGTGTGATAGACTTCAAAGGTTGTTGGGATGATCATCTACCGCTTATTGAGTTCGCATATAATAATAGTTACCATTCCAGTATCCAGATAGCTCCATACGAAGCTCTTTACGGACGGAAGTGTAGGTCGCCTATAGAGTGGTTCGATGTTGGGGAAACTACGTTAGTTGGACCAGAATTGGTACAACAAGCAATCGAGAAAATTAAGTTGATACAGGAAAGGCTATTAACAACTCAAAGCCGTCAGAAGTGTTACGCGGATAAACGAAGGCGAGACTTGGAGTTTCAGGTTGACGACTGGGTAGGCTATTAACAACTCAAAGCCGTCAGAAGTGTTACGCGGATAAACGAAGGCGAGACTTGGAGTTTCAGGTTGACGACTGGGTATTCCTAAAGGGATCACCAATGAAAGGTGTTATGAGGTTCGGAAAGAAACAAAAACATAGCCCTCGATACTTGGGACCATATAGGATCATGCGCAAGTCAGGCGAGGTAGCATATGAGTTAGACTTGCCTTCGGACTTGGAGTTTGTACATCCAGTCTTTCATGTGTCTATGCTACGTAAATGTATTGGATATCCTTCCAGAGTTGTGTCAGTTGACGATGTTCTGGTAACAGAGCAGCTATCATATAAAGAAACTCCCATTGCTAACTTAGACAGACAGGTTCGGAGATTGAGAACTAAAGACGTAGCTTCGGTGAAAGTACTTTGGACAAACAACAATGTGGAAGAAATGACTTGGGAGGCCAAGGAATACATGAAGTATAGATATCCCTACTTATTTTCTCCTCCAGAGAAGGGTCTGACCGATACATCGCAACCTTAAGATACGTGTATGGATCCTTGTGTTAGTTATTGATGATTGTGGTCCTATGTGGCGTTGAATCATTGAGTTTCTATAGGAAGGGTTGGTAGTAGTATCGTTACAAAGGCGACTCAGCCAAAGTTATATAGATCCCTGGGAGTTAAACATTCGAGGACGAATGTTTTAAGGAGGGAAGGATGTTACATCTCGCGTTTTCGTACGTAAAAGTTTCGTCTTCAGTCAATCGACGTAGACTTAGGGATGAGATTATCTTGAGGTTAACGTATTTATGTTATTTATAACAAGCGATAAGTAAGTGCCATGAAGGATAAAGGGTACACAGATTAAAGAAAATGAGTTTCATTGAAGGTTGTCGATTTGGGATAAAATACGATCCGAGCATTAATACCCGATAGTTATGGACTTGTACCATACAAAGTACCATATGACTGTGATAGTATGATGTATAAAGTGTATTTAAAATAATTATAATTTAAGTAATTTGAAATAATTTTTAATTATGTAGGTAATTGGTTAATTATCGGGTAACGGACATTACCTTATTAATTAATGACTTATAAGATAAGATTTTAAAAAACCTCCCCGAAATGTGGCAGCCCCCCCCCCCCCCA
>ML280872.1:16001-67442 GCA_005239495.1 Nicotiana undulata
CCCCGAAATTTGGCGGCCCCCCCCCCCCCCAATATTCCACTTAGTGACTCTTAATTCAATTTGCAAGGTGGCAACGTGTAAAGTGTTAGAACCTTATCTCATTTGGTTAAAGGTGTTATCAAGAAAGCAAAAGAATGAAACATAGGAATCATTTCTCTTTTCCATTAAATATTTATCTAAGGAGTCTCTTCGGCAAGCAGCATGGAGTAAAAGGGTTCTGAAGCAACGTTTTTCATTACGTCGTACAATTTTTTGCAAACGTGATTTACTTCAGCAATTCTTATGAAATGGCTTAATACTATAGCAACGTGGCATTTGTGATTCTAAGGGAGTATGGTACAATCTTTTTCAAGAATATCTTACGGATTTTTTCTTACTTCGAGTATGTTAAGGCTAATCCTTCCTTCTTTTGGCATGATCTATACGACACTAATGAAACGAGCAAATGCACAACTTCCATAAATAACTCTATTCATAGAAATACTAGGGGTGTCTATATTCGTGATTCCCCATGTGAATTATTGTTATATCTTTTGTTCATGGGTCTCAGAATAATACACAGTTGATAAAGTTTATTTGAAAGGAATATTGAGATTATTAACATATTTTCATGCATTTCATTCATTTATACATGTACATTGAAACATGATCAGATGGCGTTATATACGCATATTTATATGTATATAGGATATGGGAAAAGGTTACGACGTTATATACGCACCACCACCTGATCAGTTGGTATATGTTTATGATTTTGCCCACAGTGGCCTAGATGATACGATGGGATGCCCTAAGAGGCTTGATGATATTATGTATACCTATATCTATGCATGACACGACATTTACACGCACGTGCATGATATTATAAATGTTTCAGGATTTACAAAGTGATTTAGACTTACAATCGGAATTCTTTATTCCATGTTTCATCTATGTTTGTTATGTATTGATTTTCATGCCTTACCTACTTATTAAATTATTATTACTGACGCCCTATTTCCCGGGGCCTGCGTTTCATGCCCGCAGGTGCAGGTAGGCAAGCTGACGGTCCCCCTTCTTAGGATCCTTGATCAGCGAGAGTTGGCGTGCTCCACTTGATCCAGAGTTGCCTTTTGATTTTGGTACGATATGCTTGTATACATATGTGGGTATGACGCGTCCCAGTCTCGTCCTTGTACAGTTGTATTTTCTATTAGAGGTCTGTATAAAGTTATGTATGGTTGGATAGTATGTGGCCTTGTCGGCTTCCAGTTTTGGGTACATTGTTGTTTATAGCAGCCTCGCCGGCTCGCCCACTGTATTCCGCATATATATGTACATATGTAATTTGAATAGGCTTCCTGCACGTATGTTATTCATGTTTATATCTTAGATGCATGCTAAAGGATGTTCGACAGGTAGGACTCGGGCATCCGTCGCGGCCCACCGGTTTGGGTCGTGACAAAGCTGCTCCGAAGAATAAGTAGTCATCACATGAATGAAATGAGCTGACATGGTCACCCTATCCACAATGACCCAAACTGCATCAAACTTCCTCTGAGCCCGTGGAAGCCCAACAACAAAATCCAATAGTGATCCGCTCCTCCCATTTCTACTCTGAAATCTCTAACTTTTGAAGCAAACCACTTGGTCGTTGATGCTCATACTTCACCTGCTAGCAATTCAAACACCGAGCTACATACTCAACTATGTCCTTCTTCATTATCCTCCACCAATAATGTTGCCTCAAGTTTTGATACATCTTCGGGGTACCCGGATAAATGGAGTACCGCGAACTGTGAGCCTCCCTGAGAATCAACTCACGATCCATATGCATCAAGCAAACATAACCTGCCCTACATCCTCAAAGCACCATCATATCCAATAGTGACCTCCTTAGCATCACCGTGTTGAACCGTGTCCCTAAGGATAAGCAGATGGGGGTCATCATACTGACGCTCCCTGATACAATCATAAAGAGAAGATTAAGAGACCACACAAGCCAACACTCGACTCGGGTCAGAAATATCCAATCTAACTGTAAATACCCGTAAAGTTTCATGTCTAAAGACGATGCCCGGGTAGTTTCCCATGTTGTTATAACTGTAGAAATTCTTAAAAATGGACCTTTTTGAAGTAAAAAGTACCCCCGGGACTTAAAAGATATAATTTCCAAGAAATGCGCGGATCTGCGATCACAGATCAGGTATGCGGACCGCATAGTAGTCGCATACCTGGACAGCATGCTGTCCAATTTGAGGACAGTTATGTGGCCCAAGATGCGATCGCATTTTGAGAATGTGGCCGCATAGTTATCGCATTCTTTCACCTTCATTTTTGCGGAGGAGTTTATGTGACGCACTATGCAATCGCATAACAGGTATGCGGACCGCATAGTGGTCGTATACCTCAGTGGCCTATTTTCCTTTTTGGCTCAGCTGAGGGCCATTTATGCGATGGGAATGCGGACCGCATAGCAGGAATGCAATCGAATTTCTGACCGCATTCCCTGCTTCGGAGCTTTTTAATTTCTAATCTTACACCCGACCCCCAGTCTAATAAAACACCTACCCCTTTAATTTTAACGGGTATCTGAGCAAAGATAGAGAGAAGGGAGAGTGGGTTTAGTTAGAGAAAGTCTTCTTCTTCATCAAATTGATCCTCCATCTCTACTCAGGCCTGGAAGTTTATCGAGTAGTCGTCATCTTCTTCACTATAAGAGGTAAGTCTTCACCCTATTTCCCCAAGCTCTCAGATTTTTGTTAAGAATAAAACACACATAGGTTGGTTCTTGAGAATGAAAGTTGAGACCTTGCATGCATGTGAATGATCTTCCATAACCTAGTAAAGGGAAGAGAGTTAGAGTAATCTTTCACTAAAAAGGGTTTAGTTAATCTAAGGGATCACATAGTGTTTGATAAAATGCTCAAATGAATTCAAGATTCCTAATTCTAAGGTAAATGTGTTGCATTGTGAACTAGATTGACGGTGCTAGACTGTTCGGTGAATTTTGATAGAAATTAAAGGGAATTCCGATTCGAGGTATGTATGGCCAACTTTAATCTTTGTAGAGTCGCCTTGTTGGTGTCTGAGCATTCAGTATGAATTCATGTCTTATGCATATGTGAATTGGTTGTTCTAATGTGTTGAGACAAAAGATTCTATTCTCTGATTGTCCTAGTTGATTGCTATGCCACCATGATATATGAGGTTGTGAAAAGAGTGATTTCTGGTGTTTAATCTATCATGTGCAAAGCTTGATAAATGGTGAATACATTGGTGTGAAAGGATGTACTGCCAAACGAAAGAAATGATAACGAATCTAATTGTTGAATGTATGTATATGTGCTAAATGTTGTGTAGTAAATAATGGAAAGGAAATGTGGATTTAACTAATTGAGCTATATGTTGATGGCATACCGCGTTTGACTCACTGTTTGGTAAAGATTTATGTGGCCTTGATTTCATATGGTTATTTGGTTGTTACGAGTGAATGTACTTGATGATGAGAATCTTTGTGATTGAATTGTTGGTTGATGTTGCTACAAATGATGGGAAGTAAAAGTGGACTGATTTTATTAAGCTAAATAATTATGGCACTCCGTGCACGACTTACTGTTTGGTAAAGACTATTGTGAACACATGATTGTTTGGTTGTTATGAAATTATACTCTTGATGATATGAAGCCTTGTGATTGAATTAGGGGCTGTTATTGTTGCTATAAAATGTGATTGTACGGTGGGATCGGGTTGCGCGCTGCAACAGGAGGAATAAGGGTGATATGTGAGAAGTAATAAGGGTGGAATGTGATTGTACGGTGGGATCGGGTTGCGTGCCGCAACAGAATGTAATAAGGTTGAAATGTGATTGTCCGATGGGATTGGGTTGCGCGCCGCAACAGGAAGAAATAAGGGTGGATTGTTGAGAAAGAATAAGGGTGGAATATGATTGTGTTGAAATAAGAATCTGTGAAACTCTCTATTGTGTTTGTTTTTGTATCTCTGTGCAGTAATTGTTTGGTTTCTCTGACTGTCTCCTATCTGTGTACTGCTTGATTCTACTTAGAGTGAAGTTTGTTTATACATACTAGTACTATTCAATGGTACTAACGTCCCTTTTGCCGGGGGCGCTACATCTTTTATATGGATGTAGGTCGTTCTATAGCAGGTAGTTCCGTCCGCCAATAGTGGCGCCTCCTCTTCATCTCTTCAGCAGTTCTGGTGAGCCCCATTTCTTCTCGGGGCCGTGTGTGGACTATATCACTCTCTTTTGCTTATGTTGTAAAAGGTATAGCTGGGGCCTTGTTGCCGTCAGGTTTATGTAAATCTCCTAGTACTCTTAGAGGCTCCATAGACACTGTGTGGGTTGTATACATGTATTTTGGGCAGTATCTGTGTTCGGTCGAAATCGTGGTCCGTATTTGAAAGGTTGATACATACGTTTTTGGATTATCAAATGTTGAAGGTTAAAAGAGGAAATGAACTTATGTTGTAAATCGTACTTTGAACTTAAATTGGCTAATTCATATGGAACAATGTATATTGTAGACACGGGGCAACGCGTTGGGTAGGAAAGGCAACCCAGGTCTGCTTGATCGGGATCATTCGGTTAGGCGCCGGTCTCGTCCTTCGGTTTTGGGGCGTGACAAACTTGGTATCAGAGCCTAAGGTTTTAAAGTGTCCTAGGATGTCTCGGAGCCGTGTCTAGTAGAGCCCTTTTTATCGGTGTGTTGTCGACCACATCTATAATTAGGGGGCTGCATGGACATTTAGGAAAGTGCACATTTGTTGCTATTCTCTATCGTGCGATGTGGTGAAAGGTGAGGTTGTCTATCTCTAACTCGTGCGATGTTCCAACTTTCAGTAAATGGCACCGAAGAAGAGAGCTCGACTCGGCCTAGAGGCCAATGCCACCCCAAGTGTGGCCATAAATTCCTTATCTGATGGTGCGGGTGAGAATGATTCCCCGACCATGAATCAGCTTGACTCTTCCGCTCCTGGCCAGACTATTCCAGTTCCTGCTCTAGCGGAGGGTGCTACGATCCCTCCCGCTGATATTCCTGATCCTCCTCCAGCCCCAGCTTCGGGTCCCGGTATTTCTGATGGGGACATCAAGGGAGCTATTCTGATGTTGACGTAGTTGGTGGCCTCTCAAGCCCAGAGATCAAATATTTCCCCCGCACCCTCGAGTGATCAAGGGGATTCTTCAGGTTCCAGGGTCAACCGGTTTCTGCGGTTAGCCCCTCCAGAGTTCGAAGGCAATGACTCAGAGGCCGATCCTCAGGATTTTATAGATGAAATGTACAAGACTCTCCGGGTTATGAGGGATACTGAGACAGAGGGAGTTGAATTAGCTTCCTATCGTCTACAGGGAGCGGCATATTTATGGTTCGAGATGTGGGAGAGTTCCCGTGGAGAGGGGAGCCCTCCGGCGAGGTGGGATGAGTTTGTAGATGTTTTTATGGATCATTTCTTGCCCGCCGAGACTAGGGAAGCCCGTGCTTTAGAGTTTGAAGTCCTTAAGCAGGGCAACATGAGTGTGTGGGAGTATCATATGGAGTTTGTGTGCTTGTCCAAGTATGCTATCCACATGATGCCAACTATGGAGGCAAGGGTTCGTCGGTTTGTTCAGGGCCTTGTCCCTTGGTTATCAATGAGGCTGCTACAGCTGCTTTGCACTCAGATATGAACTATGACTTTCTGTTTCCGCTCTATCTGCCAAGGGGATAGTAGGTTTTATTACCTACAAACCAAAATACCCGCATTAGCTCTCCCCGAAAGGAGAAGAAAGGCTGGAATGCCAACAGGCGTCTATTATTGAATTCACCCGACCCCTGACTCATTGTACTAGTTACTGCTATAGCTAGTGATGTATTGGTGTATTGCTAGTGAACTTACAGAGCGAGCTGTAAAGGTAGAAAAAAATAGATCAATCCGGGTGCAGCTGCTGGACGTAGCACAATTCTGCTAAAATTTGCAAAAAAGCTTTGCATTTGTCTGTTCGAGTTAGCGATAGGCCATCAAACTTTGGCTCCCCACACGGTTGTGGTCGGCTACACGGGAAGGAGCCCGTGAGTGAATCCTATCAACTAGACTCTTCCGAAATTGCGTAAGTAAAGAGAAAGAGATTCGCTCATTCTGTTCCCGACAGGGCATCAATTTGGAACTGGAATTGGGAAGATTGTGGGATTCGCCCAAGCTACGGAGGCTCGGAAATTGAAGATAAGAATGGAGAGAGAGAGTAGTAGTAGGGACCGGTCAGCGGGCAACCCTAGGAATTCAGTTGGAGGTGTGAGATCAGCCCTTGGGAGAGGGTCATCAGGGCCATCTCAGTCCTATGCTCAGTCCTCAGTCAGCCTCCATCAGGGCATGGTTATTAGCAGGGAGGTCACTTTGGACCCGATTCAGATAGCAGGAGGTTCCAACCGCAGCGGAGGGCCTCATGCACTAAGTGTGGGAGGTTTCATTCTGAGCCTTGTTACTTGGATATCTCGGTATGCTATAGATGCGGAGTGAGGGTCCATGATCAGCGAGACTGTCGTGCACCCACTCAGGGCACAGGTAGGGGTACTGCTCAACCATCCAGTTTGTCAGACGCTACGTCTTCAGCACGCCCTCCAGCACTAGCAGGGCGCGGTGCAGCTAGGGGTAGAGCACGGGGTCAAGGGGGACCCAGTTGGTTATATGCTTTGAGTGGTCACCAGAGTGCTGAGGCTTCTCCAGATGTTGACACAGGTATTCTGACTGTTCAAACATATGATGTTTATGCTCTTATTGATCCCGGATCTTCATTGTCATATGCTACTCCATTTATTGTTTCGAGTTTTGGGATAGAACCCGAACAACTTCATGAGTCATTCTGTTGACTCTGGTTGGTGATTCTGTTACGGCCGCGCGAGTCTATAGGAATTGTGTTGTCACAGTGTGTGGTCGGGATACCACGGCCGATCTTATGGAGTTAGAAATGGTAGATTTTGATGTAATTATGGGGATGTATTAGCTCTACTCGTGCTTTGCTAAACTCGACTGCCGAACCAGAATTATGAGGCTCGAGTTTCCTAATGAACCAGTTGTTGAATGGAAAGGGAATGATGTTGTGCCGAGGGGTAGGTTGATTTCCTGTCTTAAGGCCTCCAAGATGATTAGGAAGGGGTGCATCTATCATTTGGTCCGGGTTGCGGACACCACTTCAAAGGTGCCTGCTCCCGAGTCTGTGCCGGTTGTGAATGAATTTCTTGAGGTATTTCCGGATGAGCTTCCTGGAATTCCACCAGATAGAGAGATCGATTTCGGGATTGATGTATTTCCAAATACGCAGCCAATATCTATGCCACCTAACAGGATGGCGCCGGAAGAATTGAGAGAGTTAAAAGAAAAATTGAATGATCTATTAGAAAAGGGTTTCATTCGGCCAAGCGTGTCACCTTGGGGCGCACCGGTTCTTTTTGTCAGAAAGAAGGATGGATCGCTTCGGATGTGTATTGATTATCGGCAGATCAACAAGGTCACCATCAAAAACAAATATCCATTACCTCGGATAGATGACTTATTCGACCAATTGCAAGGTGCTAGGTTCTTCTCAAAGATTGATTTACGGTCCGGGTATCACCAATTGAAGATCAGGGAGCAGGATGTTCCTAAGACCGCCTTCAGGACTCGTTATGGGCACTTTGAATTTTTGGTAATGTCTTTCGGGCTAACCAACGCCCAACCGCTTTTATGGATCTTATGAATAGAGTTTTCAAGCCGTTCTTGACTCTTTTGTGATAGTCTTCATTGATGATATCCTTGTTTATTCGCGAAGTTGGGAAGATCATGCTAATCACCTCAGGGCAGTTCTGCAGACTCTTCATCAGCACCAGTTGTATGCAAAGTTTTCACAATGTGAGTTTTAGCTAGAATCAGTCACCTTTTTGGGCCATGTCATTTCTAGGGAAGGGATTCAGGTTGATCCCCAGAAGATCGCAGCGGTGAAAGATTGGCCTAGACCAACGACCCCGATAGAGATTCGTAGTTTCTTGGGTCTAGTTGGGTATTATCGGAGGTTCGTTGAGGGATTCTCTACTCTCGCCTCCCCATTGACTAAGTTGACGCAGAAAGCAGTTAAGTTTCAGTGGTTCGATGCTTGTGAAAAGAGTTTTCAGGAATTGAAGTCGAGATTGACTTCGGCACCAGTGTTAACCTTGCCAGAAGGTACAGAGGGATTTGTGGTTTATTGTGATGCTTCGAGGGTTGGTTTGGGGTGTGTGTTGATGCAAGGTGGTAAAGTTATAGCTATGCTTCAAGGCAACTCAAGAATCATGAGAAGAGTTATCCGACGCATGATTTGGAGCTCCCAACGGTTGTGTTTGCATTGAAAATCTTGCAGCATTATCTTTATGGGGTCCATGTGGACGTATTCACAGACCAAAAGAGTCTTTAGTATTTATTCAAACAGAAGGAGTTGAACTTAAGGTAGCGGAGGTGGTTAGAATTGCTCAAGGATTATGATATGAGTATTTTGTACCATCCAGGAAAGGCGAATGTGGTAGCCGACGCTCTTAGTTGGAAATCCATGGGTAGCTTGGTCCATTTGGAAGCCGGTCTGAGGCTTTTGGCTCGGGAAGTTTATCAGTTGGCTAGTCTAGGGGTCTGTCTTTTGGCCTCAGATGAGGGGAATGCCGTGGTGCGTAATGGAGCGGAGTCTTCGCTTGTAGCGGAAGTCAAGGGAAAGCAATTCAGGGATCCGGCTTTGGCACAGTTGAGGGAAGCAATTTTAAATCACAAGACTTCAGCATTTTCACTCGGCAATGATGACGGTGTTTTGCGGTGCCAAGGGAGGCTATGTGTTCCAGATGTCGATAATCTTCGGGAGAGAGTTATGGCAAAGGCTTATAGTTCGAGGTATTCTGTACACCCAAGTTCTACGAAAATGTATCGCGGTCTCAAGGAGATTTTCTGGTGGAATGGTATGAAGGGGGGTGTGGCGGACCTTGTGGCTAGGTGTCCGAATTGTCAGCAAGTGAAAGCCGAGCATCAGAAGCCTGGTGGGTTGACGCAGCTTATGGAAATACCGATGTGGAAATGGGAAATGATCAATATGGACTTTGTGGTAGGGTTACCCCGCACTCAGCGAAAGTTCAACTCAATTTGGGTAATAGTGGATCGACTCACGAAGTCAGCACATTTCTTGCCAGTCAGGTCCACCGATACTGCAAAATAGTACGCTTAGTTGTATCTCAAAGAAATAAACAGACTCCATGGCACTCCAGTTTCTATTATCTCGGATCGAGGGGCCCAGTTCACAACTAACTTTTGGAGGAAATTTCAGCAAGGTTTGGGTACTCAAGTAAATCTCAGCACGGCTTTCCACCCTCAGACGGACGGTCAGGCAGAGTGGACTATTCAGACGCTTGAAGATATGTTGCGGGCTTGTGTTTTAGATTTCAAGGGTAGCTAGGATGATCACTTGCCGCTTATAGAATTTGCTTACAATAACAGTTTCCATGCTAGTATTCAGATGGCCCCATTTGAGGCATAGTACGGTAGGAGGTGTAGGTCTCCTATTGGATGGTTTGAGGTTGGTGAGGCAGAGTTGCTAGGACCGGATCTTGTGCACCAAGCTATGGAAAAAGTTATAGTCATTCTGGAGAGGATGAAAACTGCTCAGAGTCGTCAGAAATCCTATGCGGATGTTCGTCGTAGAGATTTGGAGTTCCAAGTAGATGATTGGGTATTCTTGAAGGTGTCTCCCATGAAGGGAGTGATGCGGTTTGGGACGAAAGGGAAATTGAGCCCGAGGTATATCGGGCCATATCGAATCGCTCAAAGGATAGGGCAAGTAGCGTATGGGCTGGAATTGCCCCCTGAAATGTCATTAGTGCATCCAGTGTTTCATGTGTCCATGCTAAAGAAGGTAATTGGAGATCCATTTGCCATCGTGCCAGTTGAGACCATTGAAATTAATGAAGAATTGTCATATGAAGAGGTTCTGGTTGCTATACTTGATAGGCAAGTCCGTAGATTGAGAAACAAAGAGATTGCTTCTGTTAAAGTGTTATGGTAGAGTCAACAAGTCGAAGAAGCCACGTGGGAAGCAAAAAATGAAATGAAAGAGAAATATCCCCATCTAGTAGTGGTCGTGAGAACTTCCATATCTAAACAATTACACCTTTGTGTCAAATTTTGTGCAAGAACACTCCACTCTCCTAATTTCCTTACTATTGTGACTTCTCAATTTTGTGCCACCTTTGTGTATATTGTGGAATAGTAAATTATGTGCAACTCATATGATAGTTGAGTGATATGCAAGTTTGTGGCATTAACAAAATTATGTATAGCATGTTGAAGTGATTGAATTATATACAATTTGATGAGGTAACCGAATTATGTGCAAGTCGTTGGAGTAGTTGAAAATGTGTGAAATTGGTTAACAATGTGTTTCGGGGGCTCTCTAACAGGTAGATAGGCCTAATTGCAAAGGAAATTGGGGCAAAATTTTCAAAACATATCGGAGTTAGTGAAAATTGGGGGTTAGCATATTATGTTTTCAAAATGATTCCCCGATCCTCGTTCAAGGACGAATGATTTTAAGTGGGGGAGGATGTAAAGACCCGTAAAATTTCATGTCTGAAGACGATGCCCGGGTAGTTTCCCATATTGTTATAACTTTAGAAATTCTTAAAAACGGACCTTTTTGACGTAAAAAGTACCCCCAGGACTTAAAAGATATAGTTTCCTAGAAATGCGCGGATCTGCGGTCCACTATGCGATAGCATATCAGGTATGCAGACCGCATAGTGGTCGCATACCTGGACAACCTGCTGTCCAATTTGAGGACAGCTATGCGTCCCAAGATGCGATCGTATTTTGAGAATGTGGGCCGCATAGTTGTCACATTCTTGCACCTTCATTTTCGCGGAGGAGGTTATGCGAGGCACTATGAGATTGCATAACAGGTATGCAGACCGCATAGTAGTCGCATACCTGGGCAGACTGTTTTCCTTTTTGGCTTAGCTGAGGGCCATTTATGCGACGGGAATGCGGACCGCGTAGTAGGAATGCGATCGCATTCCTAACCGCATTCCCTGCGTCGGAGCTTTTTAATTTCTAATCTTACACCCGACCCCCAGTCTAATAAAACACCTACCCCTTTCATTTTAACGGGTATCGGAGCAAAGATAGAGAGAAGGGAGAGTGGGTTTAGTGAGAGAAAGTCTTCTTCATCAAATTGGTCCTCCATCTCTACTCAGGCCTGAAAGTTTATCAAATAGTCGTCATCTTCTTCACTATAAGAGGTAAGTCTTCACCCTATTTCCCCAAACTCTCAGATTTTTGTTAAGAATAAAACACATATAGGTTGGTTTTTGAGAATGAAAGTTGAGAACTTGCATGCATGTGAATGATCTTCCATAACCTAGTAAAGGGAAGCAAGTTAGAGTAATATTTCACTAAAAAGGGGTTTAGTTAATCTAAGGGATGACATAGTGTTTGATAAAATGCTCAAATGAATTCAAGATTCCTAATTCTAAGGTAAATGTGTCGCATTGTGAACTAGATTGACGGTGCTAGACTGTTCGGTGAATTGTAATAGAAATTAAAGGGAATTCTGATTCGAGGTATGTATGGCCAACTTTAATATTTGTAGAGTCGCCTTGTTGGTGTCTCAGCATTCGGTATGAATTCCTAGCTTATGCATATGTGAATTGGTTGTTCTAATGTGTTGAGACGAAAGATTCTATTCTCTGATTGTCCTAGTTGATTTCTATGCCACCATGCTATATGAAATTGTGAAAAGAGTGATTTCTGGTGTTTAATCTATCATGTGCAAAGCTTGATAAATGGTGAATACATTGGTATGAAAGGATGTACTGCCAAACGAAAGAAATGATAACGAATCCAATTGTTGAATGTATATATATGTGGTAAATGATGTGTAGTAAATAATGGAAAGGAAATGTGGATTTAACTAATTGAGCTATATGTTGATGGCATACCGCGTTTGACTCACCGTTTGGTAAAGATTTATGTGGCCTTGATTTCATATGGTTATTTGGTTGTTACGAATGAATGTACTTGATGATGAGAATCTTTGTGATTGAATTGTTGGTTGATGTTGCTACAAATGATGGGAAGTAAAAGTGGACTGATTTTATTAAGCTAAATGATTATGGTACTCTGTGCATCACTTACTGTTTGGTAAAGACTATTGTGAACACATGATTGTTTGGTTGTTATGAAATTATACTCTTGATGATATGAAGACTTGTGATTGAATTGTGGGTTGTTATTGTTGCTATGAAATGTGATTGTACGGTGGGATCGGGTTGCGCACCGCAACAGGAGGAATAAGGGTGATATGTGAGAAGAAATAAGGGTGGAATGTGATTGTACGGTGGGATCGGGTTGCGTGCCGCAACAGAATGTAATAAGGCTGAAATGTGATTGTCCGGTGGGATCAGGTTGCGCGCCGCAACAGGAAGACATAAGGGTGGATTGTTGAGAAGGAATAAGGGTGGAATATGATTGTGTTGAAATAAGAATCTATGAAACTCTCTATTGTGTTTGTTTCTATATCTCTGTGCAGTAATTGTTTGGTTTCTCTGATTGTCTCCTATCTGTGACTGTTTGATTCACTTAGAGTGAAGTTTCTTTATACATACTAGTACTATTCAATGGTACTAATGTCCCTTTTGCCGGGGGCGCTACATCTTTTATATGGATGTAGGTGGTTCTATAGCAGGTAGTTTCGTCCGTCGTTAGTGGTGCCTCTTCTTCATCTCTTCAGCAGTTCTGCTGAGCCACATTTCCTCTCGGGGCCGTGTGTGGACTATATCACTCTCTTTTGCTTATGTTGTAAAAGGTATAGCCGGGGCCTTGTTACCGGCAAGTTTATGTAAATCTCCTAGTACTCTTAGAGGCTCCGTAGACACTGTGTGGGTTGTATACAGGTATTTTGGGCAATAGCTGTTTCGGTCAAAATCGTGGTCCGTATTGGAAAGGTTGTATATATTATATACGTTTTTGGATTATCAAATGTTGAAGGTTAAAGAGGAAATGAACTTATGTCGTAAATCGTACTTTGAACTTAAATTGGCTAATTCATATGGAACAATGTATATTGTAGACATGGGGCAACGCGTTGGGTAGGAAAGGCAAACCAGGTCTGCTTGACCGGGATCATTCGGTTAGGCGCCGGTCTCGTCCTTTGGTTTCGGGGTGTGACACTAACAAACTTGTTGGCTAAGGCTTGAACATCCAATGCCAATGGCCTCTCTGTTACTAGTAGATATGCCAAGCTCCCCAAACTCTCCGTCGCGTGACTCAAAGCATCGGCCACCACATTGGCCTTCCCGGGATGGTAAAAATGGTGATATCATAATCCTTAAGCAGCTCCAACCACCTCTTCTAACGCAAGTTAAGTTCCTTCTATTTGAATAGATGCTGAAAACTCCGGTGATCGGTGTAGATCTCACAAGGGACATCATACAAATAGTGCCGCCAAATCTTCAAGGCATGAATAATAGTTTCTAACTCGAGGTCGTGGACAGGATAGTTCTTTTCATGCACCTTCAGCGGTCTAGACGCGTAGGAAATCACCCTACCGTCCAGTATCAACATCGCACCGAGACCAATTTGCGACGCATCACCGTATACAATATAAGACCCCGAACTTGTAGGCAATACCAATACTAGGGATGTAATCAAAGTAGACTTGAGCTTCTGAAAGCTCTCCTCACACTCTTTTTGTCACGCCCCAAAACCGAGGGACGGGACCGGCGCTTAACCGAGTGAACCCAGTCAAGCAAGCCTGATTATCCTTTCCTATCCGACTCGTTTCTCCCCGTGTTTATAGCATACATTATTTACATGAATTAGCAAGAGACAAATCAAAAGCATAATTTTATAACATTAAGTCTATTTTCCTCTTTTACTGTTATCAACATTAGATCTTCCAAGACATACATACTAATTACAGTATTTACGATACGGAATCATGGTTACGAGTAACCCAACAACTACCCAAAATATATATACAACCCACATAGTATCTACGGAGCCACTAAGAGTTTGGAAAAATATACATAGACCTGCTGGCGACAAGGCCCCGGCTATACCTCAAAAGGGACAACATATAAAAAAGGAATGAACATGAACTACACACGACCCCGGGAGAAGATGGGGCTCACCAGAACTGCTGAAGGGAGGAGGAGAAAGCACCACTATCGACGATCGGCGCTACCTGCTACAGAACCACCTACATCTATTTAAAAGATGTAGCGCCCCCGGCAAAAGGGACGTTAGTACCATTGAATAGTACTAGTATGTATGAACAAACTCTACTATAGATAGGATAAGTAATAAACAGGCAATAGTGCAAATAGAGACTTCACATAACAATTCACACAATCAAGAGTCACCATGTTTCTTATCCCGTTTTGCCATCTTTTGGTTAATGTTCTTTTAAGACAAGTGCCACAATTTCAATGTACCACTGTGTCATTCTCACACGGAGTCCGGTCTCCGCCCGACCGGCTAGGCCATCCCAAGTGAGTCATTACAGCATCATAGTTTCATAATCACCACCGTGACGTTATCATGCGGAGTCCAGTCTCGGCCCGATCGGCTGAGCCATCTCTAGTGAGACATTACCAACATCATAATTTCGATGCGATTACCACCATGTGTACAGCATGGAGTCCGATCTCGGCCCGATCGGCTAAGCTATCATCACTATGGGACATACCACATCAACTTAATCCTTTAGTTCACATTTCTTCTCATTATTTATTGCACAGTTCTTGGCACTTGTGCATATTTAGCCCTTTTTATGTTACATTCCTCTCTCCAACCATATCATAAACTCGTCTTTCACATTAAGTACAACCATCACATAAGAGGAGTCGTACACATAGCAAAAGAAATAACATGGTGATCACAATTCATACTTTCAATTAGATAACGGCAAGGTAGTAACATAGAATAGCATGAAAGCAAAAGTTTCCAAACTTAACACATAGAACTCATTTACTCTTCAGAAAATCAAACAAGAGAATTCATACCGTATATTTTACCACCAACGGTTTTATTCTATGAAGATTAGAGTTAGCCATACATACCTCGATTTGGGATTTTTCCTTAATTTCTACCACAATTCACCGGACCTTCTAGCACCTTCAATCTAGTTCACAATGTGGAATAATTGAACTTAGAAATAGAAATAATGATCATGTCTTGAACTCGCTCGAGCATTCTATCAAACACTAGGTGTTCCTTTAGATTAAATTGCCTCTTTTTTGTGAAAGATTACTCTAACCAATTTCCTTTTACTAGATTATGATTAGTTGGTTACATACATGCAAGATTCCTACCCCCATCTTCATGAACTCACCTAACCATGTTTCATTGTAACAAAAATCTGGAAATTAAGGTTAGTGTGGCAGAAGCTTACCTCTTAGAGTGAAGAAATTTGTGTCCTACTTGATTAGTTCCAAGCTTGAGTGATGAAGGAGGATTAATTTGATGAAGTTGGGACTTTCTCTCTCTAGAACCCACTTTTTCCTCTCTCTAATTTATTATAAAATAAGCTTGGGTCTGGGGTCGGGTTATAAGGATAGAAAATGGATAGTCCAACATTTTGGACCGGGCCACAGACCTGGCGTTAGCCAGGCTTTATCTGCCTAAAGCCTGGTCTGGCCTGGCTTTAGCCAGGATTTATCTACCTAAAGCCTGGTCTGGCCTGGATTTAGCCAGGATTTATCTACTTAAAGCCTGGTCTGGTCTGGCTTTAGCTAGGCTTTATCTACCTAAAGCCTGGTCTAGCTGCGACAAAAAATTTCAACTCCCCGGCGCATCTTTTGACCTGAAACTCCGGAAGTATAATGTATTACCTACCTTGACACCACAAAGCCTTAAATTACTTAGAAATATTTTTCGGGGCCTTACATTCTCCCCCGCTTAGGATCATTCTTCCTCGAATGAGAAGTAGAGTTCGCCCCAAAACACCTAACATAACATATCTCTTTTCTAGCCTACCTCAAGTGCCTAAATTTGGCTAACTCCTAAATTTTTCAGAAATTTTGGCAGCATCTCCTTTGTAACTAGGCCTATCCACCTACCAGAGAACCATCAAAATCATCCTAACAACTCATCCACAACTCGATAAAACACCACAATGTATATATCCCTAACACTAATCTCAGCATTACAAACACTAGATTACCATAATGATACTTGAACGTGGACTGCACATTTTAAATCATAACACTTATAAGGTACCTTTCAAATCAAAACTAATTGTTATACAATCAAGCGAAAATATATTTCATGACACTTTTAGCCTTCAAGGTGGCCTCCTCGACTTACAGGCTTTGCCATAACACATTCACGGAAATGATCCCAACCCCCAAACTTATCTTAACAAAGATGGCAGCTAGATACTTCGCCTAAGCTAACTACCCATTAACTTCACCTTCAATAATTTCCACCGGGATGATACACAAAGGATCTCCAACTACATTCTTAAACATAGCCATACGAAAACACAAAATACATGAGAAACAGCTACGGGAAAACATCATACTCCTAGTGCAGCCTAATGGGAAGTGCACTTATGTACCCCTATTTATCAATTCACATAACATCTTTAGGGGAAAATATTGAGAATAACTTGCTCACCCTCCTAAATTCTAAATCTCTACACGAACACCCAACTAAACATGTGATGACCTTCAACGATTACTCTAAGATGTGCTATCATAAATTGGCCATAAAATTACCTATCGAATATATGTGATCAAAGGGTGATGCTTACTCTTTGACACGTTTGAACCTTCAATACCAAATAGATCTAATACAATGAGGAACACCGGAGTTCAAGATTGTACTGGAATTACTCAGGAATCCATTAATGTGTTGGCAGAGTATTTCATGAGGTTATATGCTAAGAGACACGGGGATTTCGACTAACAATGCTGACATGGTTTAATCCCGGCGATGACATCAATTATCAGATAAATGAAGCATAGTTGTAACTAGTATTCTTAGATGAAGTGGATACCATGTACGTGATGTTGAGATTTAAAAGGAGTGGTCAAGTATGATACACCGGTTGTGTCCCTGAATGTAAGGTAAGTAGTTCAGCTCAAATGGTGAGACTCTTGCAACATGGGTGTGATCGAGGCCACAAAAGAAATACATGGAATTGATTTCGCTCCTAACAATAAGCGGCACAAGGACTCTACGCCACAAGCGCATGAAGATGGAAAAGAAGTCATCCACATATGAATTTATCATAATTCAAACAATTTAACCCTTCTCGACAACTGATCCTGTAAAGGATGATTAGAGGTATGACAACTGGTCTTCCAAATCAATGTGCTTATGGTATGTGCAAAAATCTGGAAGCGTCTAATCTCCACCCTCTTACAGGTGAAACCACATAGCTAGGACATCCTACCATAGGGGTGAAATCATGCATCGGTTAGAAGGGTTCCAGTGGTTGACGTAACGCTCCGGGAAGAAAGACAGTTAAAACTCCTACCCTCCCTAAGGAGGTGGAATGCCAAGGGCAGCAAAATCCCCTGTACATGACAATGAAGTTGTCAATAATCCTAGAAGCCGAGTGAGACGAAAGCCACATAACCTCATCAAATCCGACCCATTTAAGACTTTTGAAAAGGGGACACACTTTGGTTTGTAATCATGGAAATTTAAGCTTGAACTTAAGGAAAAATCATTTCTTTTGGAACCCATGAGACAAGCCCTCGTAGCCCTAGAAAATTGTCAATAATGGCGAGAAAGTACTTAAAACCATTATGAGTATGTGTAGAATAAGGCCTCAAGGTGTCCATATGAATAAGTTTGAAAGGGTGAGAAGTATTAATGCACTTATCGGAGAAGAGTAACCTGAGTTATCTAGTCACATGGACAAGCAGAGCAGGTAGATGATTGTTTAGGAGAAAATCTCACAAGGAGTACGAGCAATATCTTTCTATTCTAACAAAAGGAACATACCCCGATCCTTGATGCCATGAGACTTTCTCTTTGATGACATAAGGCAAAAAAAATTAGATTCACAAGAAGAGTTACCAAATGAAAATAGATAGTACGGCAGCACAACTAAGAGCACCATTTGGAATCAACAAGCTTAAACAGAGTTGAAGACATTAGAAGTCTGTAGTACAGAGGAAATTTGCCCACTCTCAGGGGGCTTGTGGAGTACATAAAAGTGAGGTTAATTACATCAAATCATATAGTTGGATAACTAGTCGAGAAATTGAGATAATATTGCATTGAAGATTACGGGTAAACAACACATGATGCAAGGCAAATGAAAAGAGAGTGAGAAATCTTATAGAAGTGACCTTTACATTGTAACCACTAGGAAGGGGGTTAATATAAGGTATTAAAAGAAGCTAAATTTTTAGAAAGGAGATCTTTGTATGCAGTCATGTGATGTATAGCTTCCAGAATTCAAAAATCCAACTATGGCTAGCAACTCCACTTCACAATGAAACACCACAATACCCTTCTACAACACCAGTTATTACCAGCCAAGTTGGGAGATGCAATAAGACTTAACTGAGAGAAAGGCTTTGACATATGAATGTGTTACTAGGTGTATTGCTCCTTGGTTATCCCAAAACCAAAGGTGAGAGTCAGACTGATAAGCGGATCGTTGGACTAGCACATGCGTAGATAATCCATTATCGAAAAGGAGATCATTCAATCTCAGCATTTGCGGCATGCTATCAACCCTTGATGAACTTGAAGTGAAGTGGGAACCCATGTAATTTGTGGCATTTATTGATCCAATGACCAGATATCTTGAAGTATTTTCAAATTAGATCTACTCTTTTTGGTTCGGAGTTCAACCTTTAAGGATAGAGATTCTAAGGAGGATAGGATTGAGAAGGGATAACATAGCTAGTAGTGAATGAAGCAGATTCGTAGTTAAAGTAAGAGTATGGATTGACTCGTCTTCCCACCTATAATTCTATATCCTTCTTTAGGTATGTCAGAATACTAAAAACCCCAGTAATATCAGAGGATCGAAAACTAGTTAACCAGAAAATAAAAGTATTGTTACATCTATCCCATTTTCTGGATTTAGCAGAATTGGTAAAGGATTTGGGTGGATTACCATTGATAGAAGAAATTGTATTTCTAGATACCAAGGACACAATTATGCTCTTCCTTCAGCCCTCGAAATTGGAACTGAGAAATGGGTCATCAACTAGGGGAAGGCCGGGTATGTCAGAGGAGCTAACAAGAAGGGAACTTGTGGTTCTAGGAGTAAACTCTATAGCTTCACGGCTAGTGGAGCCACTACAAACATCAGATGCTGTTGGATTCGTAGCAACATAGAGCAATTAACATATAGCGACACTCGATCAAGTATTATGCAAACCAAAAGAGGAGCGAAAATGCTCGTCTTCCTTACAACCAGAAGAAGAACAACCTTCAAGAATAAGATGAGCAACAAGAATAAGTAGCATGATCCAGCTACATGGAGGCTCGACAGACCCTAGCTTTGATGGAGATTTAATAATGGCAAAAGTAATTGAGCAGACCAAATCTAGAAAGTAACCTGTCGAAGAAGAGGGAGATTCTCTCCAAACAAATAAAAATCTTGCCGATTCCGACCACTAAGCCAAAATGGAAGCCTCAACAAAGATAGAGCGAGGGCACTACCATACTAGAGATGATGATGAAACAGAGCAATATCTTCACTATGATACTATGTCAACATTAAGATTGAAGCAGAAACTCAAAGAAAAATGGCCCAGGCTTTTGAATTATAGAAGAGTAAAAAGGGTCGAGAAAAGATATCTTTTTATTTTGTGCCAATATATGATAATTGTTCATCCATTCATTCGATAAGAAATTCTTCAGGCATAGTCCCTTGTTGAGAGTCTGGGAAGGTATGAGGGAAGTAGTAATTCTATAGTTTCAACTTCATCCAAGGACATGATTACAGAGCTCAACATCATAAGAGATTGCAAATAAGTGAATTTGTGGTGGAGTGGACTCACGAAATAGCGGATCTCGTTCAAAGAGTAGATACATGCAATGTTTTTTGATTCAATGTCTTGTCAAGACCATGATTATGAGAACTCTCCCTACTATGGACGTACATACATAGTGAGTAGAATCTGAGGGTTTCCCATGAGGATGCACCAAGGAGTGACTGACTTAACGACTTTAAGTTGGTAGGGCGACGACTTAATTGATGCCCCTCGAATCCACATCCATAACATACGTTGGTATCATACCGATATACTTTAGGATTTGGTGGTGTAGTGACATCAATAGGGACAAGGGCACTCCCCTTTAGCGATAGGTTCTACCAATCCTTCCACGACTCAATACATTCTCCTAACAAGCCTTTGGGCAATCTCCTTCGGACTCAATGGTGGAATCAATCCCTCCTTACATGCTTCAAATTCACATATTACAGTGTAAGGATTATTAATCTTGAGAATAAGACTTACAGGGGAGATCAGCTTCCTATCTTGAGCTCTATCGCACGAGCTGGAGTATCAAAGAAGGGTGGAATTCCTAAATATCCAAGTAGCCCCCTAATTATAGATGTGGTCGACAACACACCGATAAGAAGGGCTCTGCTAGACACGGCTTCGAGACATCCTAGGACACTTTTAAAACCTTAGGCTCTGATACCAAGTTTGTCACTCCCCAAAACTGAGGGACGGGACCGGCGCTTAACCGAGTGAACCCAGTAAAGCAAGCCTGATTAGACTTTACTACCCGACTCGTTTCTCCCTGTGTTTATAGCATACATTATTTACATGAATTAGCAAGAGACAAATAAAAAGCATAATTTCATAACATTAAGTCCATTTTTCTCTTTTAACCCTTATCAATATTAGATATTCCAAGACATACATACTAATTACAGTATTTACGATACGGAATCATGGTTACGAGTAACCCAACAACTACCCAAAATATATATACAACCCACATAGTGTCTACGGAGCCTCTAAGAGTTTGGAGAAATGTACATAGACCTGCCGGCGACAAGGCCCCGGCTATACCTCAAAAGGGACAACATATACAAAAGGAATCAACATGAACAACACATGGCCCCGGGAGAAGATGGGGCTCACCAGAACTGCTGAAGGGAGGAGGAGAAAGCACCACTATCGACTATCGGCACTACCTGCTACAGAAACACCTACATCCATTTAAAAGATGTAGTGCCCCCCAAAAATGGGATGTTAGTACCATTGAATAGTACTAGTATGTATGAACAAACTCTACTCAAGATAAGATAAGCAATAAACAGGCAATAGTGTAAATAGAGACTTCACATAACAATTCACACAATCAAGAGTCACCATGTTTCTTATCCTGTTTTGTCATCTTTTGGTTAATGTACTTTTAAGACAAGTGCCACAATTTCAATGTACCAGCGTGTCGTTCTCACACGGAGTCCAGTCTCCGCCCGACCGGCTAGGCCATCCCAAGTGAGTCATTACAGGATCATAATTTCATAATCACCACCATGACGTTATCACGCGGAGTCCGATCTCGGCCCGACCGGCTGAGCCATCTCTAGTGAGATAATACCAACATCATAATTTCGATGCGATTACCACCATGTGTACAGCATGGAGTCCGATCTCGGCCCGATCGGCAAAGCTATCATCACTATGGGACATACCACATCAACTTAATCCTTTAGTTCACATTTCTTCTCATCATTTATTGCACAGTTCTTGGCACTTGGGCATATTTAGCCCTTTTTATGTTACATTCCTCTCTCCAACCATATCATAAACTCGTCTTTCACATTAACTACAACCATCACATAATAGTAGTCGTACACATAGAAAAAGAAAGAACATGGTGATCACAATTCATACTTTCAATTAGATAACAGCAAGGTAGTAACATAGAATAGCATGAAAGCAAAAGTTTCCCAACTTAACACATAGAACTCATTTACTCTTCAGAAAATCAAACAAGAGAATTCATACCGTATATTTTACCACCAATAGTTTTATTCTATGAAGATTAGAGTTAGCCATACATACCTCGATTTGGGATTTTTCCTTAATTTCTACCACAATTCACCGGACCTTCTAGCACCTTCAATCTAGTTCACAATGTGGCATAATTGAACTTAGAATTAGGAATAACGATCATGTCTTGAACTCACTTGAGCATTCTATCAAACACTAGGTGTTCCTTTAGATTAAATGGCCTCTTTTTTGTGAAAGATTACTCTAACTCATTTCCCTTTACTAGATTATGACTAGTTGGTTACATGCATGAAATATTCCTACCCCCATCTTCATGAACTCACCTAACCATGTTTCATTGTAACAAAAATATGGAAATTAAGGTTAGTGCGGTAGAAGCTTACCTCTTAGAGTGAAGAAATTTGTGTCCTACTTGATTAGTTCCAAGCTTGAGTGATGAAGGAGGATCAATTTGATGAAGTTGGTACTTTCTCTCTCACTCTTTCCTCTCTCTAATTTATCAGAAAATAAGCTTAAAATGATGAGGAATGGGTTTTATATGGGTCTGGGGTCGGGTTATAATGATAGAAAATGGATAGTCCAACATTTCGGACCAGGCCACAGACCTGGCGTTAGCCAGGCTTTATCTGCCTAAAGCCTGGTCTAGCCTGGCTTTAGCCAGGCTTTATCTACCTAAGTCTGGTCTAGACTGGCTTTAGCCGGGCTTTATCTACCTAAAGCCTGGTCTGGCCTGGCTTTAGCCAGGCTTTATCTACCTAAAGTCTTGTCTAGCTGCGACAAAAAATTTCAACTCCTTGGCGCATCGTTCGACCTGAAACTCCGGAAGTACAATGTATTACCTACCTTGACACCACAAAGCCTTAAATTACTTAGCAAATTTTTCCGGGGCCTTACACCTTTGTCCACCTGAACAGAGCACCCTTCTGGGTCATCCTGGTCATAGGTGCTACAATAGATGAGAAACCCTCTGTAAATCGACGGTAAACCTTGCCAACCCAATAAAACCCTTGATCTCCGTGGCTGAGGACGGTCTAGGACAACTTTGCAATGCTTCAACCTTCTTCGGATCCACCTTGACCCCATCACTCGACACCACATGGCCTAACAATGCCACTGAGTCTAGCCAAAACTCACACTTTGAAAATTTTGCATATAACTTCTTTTCTCTCGAGGTCTAAAGCACAGTCCTCAGATGCTGCTCATGATCCTCCTAAGTCCGGGAGTACACCAGAATGTTGACAATAAACACAATGACGAATAATTCAAGATAGGGCTGCAACAAACTTTACATAAATGTTACTAGGGCATCGGTCAGCCTAAATGACATTACAAGGAACTCGTAGTGACCATACCGAGTCTTAAAAGCAGTCTTCGGGAATCTAGCTCCCAAATTTTCAACTAATGATAGCCTAAATGTAAGTCAATATTGGAAAACACTCTGGCACCCTGTAACTGATCAAATAGGTCATCAATACGAGGCAATGAATACATGTTCTTCACTGTAACTTTGTTCAACTGGCGATAATTAATGCACATACGCATAGAACTATCCTTTTTCTTCACACAAAAATCGGGGGACCCCAAAGGGACACAATGGGCCGAATGAATCCCTTATCGAGCAACTCCTGTAATTGCTCCTTCAACTCAGGAGGAGCCATATGATATGGAGGAATAGAGATAGGCTAAGTTCCCGACAACAAATCAATACCGAAGTCATATATCTGTCGGACGGCATGCCCGAAAGATCGCTGGAAATACATCCGGAATATCCCTCACTAATGGAACTGACACAACTGTAAGGGTATCAATACTGACATCTCTCACATAAGCTAGATATGCATCACACCCCTTCTCAACCATTCATTGAGCTTTAACAAATGAACTCTGCTGGGAGTATACTCTAAGGTACCTCTCCACTCTAATCGCGGTAATCCTGGCATAGCCAACGTCACGGTCTTGGAGTGACAATCAAGAATAGCATAATGGGGAAACAACTAGTCCATGTCCAAATAATATCAAAATCAACCATACTAAGCAATAATAAGTTCAACAAGATTTATACACACGGTCTCAAAACCACAAGAACAACCAACACGACTGATACACACGGTCAACAAGAATAGAATCTCCCACAGGTGTAGATACATAAACAAGAGAACTCAAATAATCACGAGATACGCCCAAATACGGGGCAAATTAAGATGACACGTAGGAATAAGTGGAGCCTGGATCAAATAAAACTGACGCATCTCTATGACATACCAGAACAATACATGTAATGACAGAGTCGGAAGAAATGTGCTTTGTACGAGTAGGAAGAGCATAATTTCTGGCTTGGCCTCCCGCTCTAGGGCGACATCTACCACCCCGACCTCCACCTCGAGCTGGATAAGCAAGTGGAGTGGTTGTTTACCTTGAAAATGGTAATTACAATTAAATTTAATTGTGTGGTTCTAAAAATATCCGATTTATTTTAATGCTAGTTGTTAAGAAATAGATGCTAAGTGTGAGTAAAAGAGATAAGATAAAACGCTATGAAATCGAAGATAGAAAACCAGACTGCCTTGCGTCGGGGGTTCCGAGCTTAGCCGAGATGGGTCCTCGAGGTTGAGGGTCGGGGTCCAGGATGGGCAATCGATGGAGCTATAACAACTTTATGGACCTCGGTGGAGGCTACTTATGATCAATGATGGATAATAAATGAAAGACAATCAATGAAATACAATAAATGCAAGTAATAAATCAATAAAGAGACAATAGACGAGGTTTGGGTTAGAGAGCAGAGAATGTTCGTGTTCCTTTTATTGAATATTGTGTGTGCAGAAAATGATAAGGGTCCCCTTTTAATAGGAGGGAAAATCCCAACATAGTACATAAGCATTTATCACAAAGTCATACAGCTGGCACAGTTACTTAATGTCATAGTACGGGCTTGTACTCTATTGCACACTTGACTGCCTTCGCCCACGTGTTGGTCGCTCATGTCAGTGATCCATCTGTATTGTCCTGATGTCGAATGCAGGGAACAATTAGGCTCAGGCCTCGATCCGTACTTCGAGGCATACGCAAATCAGGCTATGAAATTCCATAATAGATATAAAATCGATCTCCCCGATTTTAGCCCCATACAGATAGTCCCCGCGTTTCTTAGAATAGAAGGATAAGAAACGGTTTTGACCTCGGTCTTCTCAAACTTCTCGTGATGATGTCATGCTTGTGACGTAAGCTTTTGAGGTGGTTGAGACATATCGTCGGTTCGTCTCCCTAGAAGCATTGAATTATGCTACCGGTTCATTTTCCCAAGAGTGTTGATTGCCCTGTCGATTTGTTTCCCCTAGAGCATTGATTGCGTCGTCGGTTACGCTACTGTCTCGAAATTGGGGTTGTTTGGGCCAAAACTTACTCATTCTTTATTCAGCGAACTTTGATCCTTTCCTTTCTCAACACTCTCCTCCAAATTCCTATTTTTATGGTTCCAACTTGTGGCCATAAGGTCATAGGGCAACTACTTTGCCAGTTATGCCTTGGCCTTTTCTGTTCAAAGTTCTTCCCCACTGATTGGGGTTATACTGAGTTGTTGTTGTTGTTGTTGGCTCAAAATAATGAGAGAAAGGCGCCAGATGTTTTCCGTATCGAAAGATATGTGGTTCTTATACTACTGGTCATCTCTCTTAACTTCAACCTGGTGTGGCGCCTCATTCTTTTCGCTTTTGGTGGAGTGAGGTGGTGTCACGATCCAAACCGGAGGGCTACGACGGGCACTCAGTACTTTACTTAACTGAGTACCAATATACAATATCTTTCTTATCATACTATCATGGGTAAATGTGCCAAAAGGGTCATCATGACATAATCGAAATAAAATATAAGGGAATGCTAGACATAGGACGACCTAACATGATATAGAAACTTATACATGTGACATACGCGCCTATAAGGCTGACATGACCATTTGTAAACTCATAACATAGGCCGACAAGGCCATACAAGTATCCATATACCTGATATTTGTTTATAAGCCTCTAAGAGTACATAAATATCAAAAAGGTTGGGATAGGGCCCCACCATATCAGTCAATGCATGTCCCAATCATACTGACCAAATAGGCAACTCCAGAGCAAGTGGAGTGCAGCAACACATTCCGCTGAGCTAATAGCCTGCTAGGAGGACTGTCAACCTATCTATCGGGACCTGCGGGCATGAAACGCAGAATCCCCAAACAAAAGGGACGTCAGTACGAATAAAGTACTAAGTATGTAAGGCAGAAAAACATAACTAAGAATAGTAATGTAAAGAGAGATGTAGGAGATACAACCTGTAGCATCTGAGTGCCTCTAAGAGATAGTGACATGAAATGATCTTTTAAAAACATCCGCCTCTATGGGCATCATCATCATCATATCACACCCGGCCTCGAAGAGGACTCGGTAAAAACATACCCCGCCATCATAAGGCTCGGTAGAATCGTACCCGGCCACATGGAGCTCAGTAAACCCAACTGATCAGTGGTTGCACAATAGGTGACGTACCCGGCCGACTATAGCGCGGCTCAGTAGAGTAAATTAGATACTATATATAATGCATGTTGGACTCATGGAATCACGCTCTAAACCTTTCAGAGTGACGTAAGGTAGTTGCACCTTCGATTAACATTATGGACATCATACCATCAATATGAACTTCACTAGGACTCAAGGATCATACATACTTTCTTAGAATAACTTTGTAAGGAAAGAACGACATGGACAACCTTATTTTCTAGGAGTAGATTCATTATGAGATAGCGTATCATTTACGTTCGTTTCACTTTAGATCATGCCAAAAGAATGAAGGAAGTGTCTTAACATACCTTATCACAATATTTTCACTTACCAAGTTTAAATCCTCTTCGCACCTTAATATACAACAATGAAAATAGTACTATCATTAAGTTACGAAAGGTACAACTATCGCACAACGAACAACAAGATTATTTTGTATAAAAACTGGCAGCATCTCCCCTATTATCCTTACTTCTTCCAAATTCAAGATAACACCAACAACACAAGAACACAACAAAAACAACATATATACATTATTTTCCAGCCTTATAGACACCACAAAATATTACAAAATATCCCAATACACCGCAATCTCTTCATACACAAAATGACCACTGTAGTAGTGTCAAACGACCCGGAAATATTACGACGAACGACCAGCGCACCACCCTACATCTATAAGGTGTTTCTCAACACCCTTACTCATCCAAAACTCCACAAAACAGTAGTAATATACGCGTCCCAACAGCAACACAAAAGAGTCCACAAAACAGTCTGCTACAAGTCAAATAACTCAAACTCACAGCTTCCGATCACTATCCCGTGAGTTCTAACTATTAGGAAACACATTTATCAACCTTCCTTGATATTTAAACACTTAAATATAGATATTAGACATTTCTTAACTATGAAGTACCTTCCAAAACTCTAACTACAAATTAAAAAAAGAGGCGGTATAATGACACTTACGTCGTAGGGATCGTTTTGATGTTATTGCTTCTCGATTTCATGCCCGGGATGATAATCTTATTTGAAACCCTAGAAGAGAGCTTAAGTTTATGTTTATGGGTATTCTCTGGTCGCGTTATACTGAAAAATAAAGAGAAAGCCGACCTAAGACTTATATATATCAACTTTGGAAAAGTCAAAGAGGTGCTAGCATGGCACCCTAGCATTGGCCCATATTCCGACGCTTATATCTTTTTATCCGTATGTCTTATGAACAAACGGTTAAGAGAGTTGGAAACTAAATTCCAAGACCTTCAATTTGGTATATAATATGTCTCAATAAGACCTCATTTAACACACGAAATGTATTGCTCAAAAAGCTTTAGTGACCCACCTACTTGTCACTTATGATGTTTGCGCAGTCTCGCGAAACTGCAAATATCTCTCTACTCCTATATCGTATCGATGAACGGTTTAATGAGTTGGATGATATACTCATAGATATTTAATTTGGTGGGTACATTATCCAATAATTCAAAGAATATTGGGGGTAAATCTCAGTTACATTTGACCTAAGTTTCAGCACATTATGAATTTAATTTGTGAAGACCTTTGACAACTTTTGTTCCACAACTTGCTTGACTTCAAAACGTAGCACATGACTATCATACAACAAATATAACTCATAGAATAACCTCCTTATCATGTAATGAACCATAGTGTCACCCTAAAGTACATGTTGTAACATTCCAAACTCGTCTACTTTCGACGAAACTTATTTTCTTCAATTGGTTTAGCTTCTAAGCTTTCCAACCCTATTGGTACTCATTATTCATGGTATTAAATATTTGTAACCTCCAAGGTAACATGATTAACTTACTTTATTTACTTTCAAAGATGATCTCATTTAAGAGCTAACATGAATTGACTTATGACGTACTCTCACATACGAGACTATGGGGTGTAACGACATTCCCTCCTTTGGAACATTTGTCCTCGAATGTTTACTGATGCGCTTATCAGTCTCATAACCTATAGCTCTTATGAATAATTTAGTATTGTCCTTGACATCCAGGCAACTATTATGTGAATAAATCTGAAGCCTATGGCATTCCCCCCTTTTAGGCCTTTTCACACCACGACTTGGTGTCCGAATTCTTCCCAATATTGTAACTATTTCTACCTTCTTTCGTGCATCCTGTACAATTCTAACCTTGAATGTGCGCCAATGCGACTCCTATCTCCTTTTTCCGTTAGCTTTTAACCAATCTCTAGGCTTCACTTTGTGAACATATATAGTATTATGACAAGCTGTCCCTCTGGGCATCTATGGGTGTACTAAAGTTCTTTGCTTGGTACTTTGTTGAACTTACGACTATTGTTATATCTTGTTTCATGGCCCCAGTTATCTATGCTTATGGCTTTACCACAACTAGGCAGGTTATACTATACTGTAACTCTTACTTCAATTTATTATTATCGAGGCCTGCCACCCAACTCCAGGTTACTCTCTCACTGCTTATCCTATATGTATAAATCTAAGCCATTTAATGCTTCCTTATTACTATTCATCTTTAAAATGACAGCCTAATCTCATCTCATAGTTTGTAACTTTCATCCATCTATTTTTGATTCACCTTAATGTTGATTTATAATCTAGCGATGTGACTTTCCTGGTCCTCTTAGGGATGATACTATACTCCAATAACTGTATTTCATAGCATCCCAATGTGATTCACCCTATGGGGGTATTCTAATCCCGTGCAGTTCATGAAATCCTTGTTCTCAAAATCATTACTCAATCAAAGGCCTAAACGTCATTCTCTTATCATTTATCACAGTTACATCCTTACTTTACTAGCAGGGTAGCATTCTATCTCTTCTAAATGCTCCTAGTTCTAAACTCCTTTGAGTTCACTCATGCTATACTGAGCTTTTTATAACTTTATGGAAACCATCAGCTCTCTTGTTGTAATGGGTTTAATCCCGAGGACTTACCTATTCTCGTCACCTTCTCACTCACATTTTCTTATCCTTACTCATGTCTAGCTAAAACCTTGTTGTTGTACCATACTTTAGTTTGCGACCTACGCATATCTATTTATATTACTCACACCCTTCCTTTCAACATGTTAGCACCATATATTTCCTTTCATGACTTCTCAGCTGTCTTTAAATGCAAGCAATTAATTATCCTGGTCGTTCTGCCACTTGTTGCATGGATACTTGGCTTATCTTAGTTCGCATAAATACTGGAGTTCCTTGTATCTCATATGATCCCAATTATCAACTCTTGATGTTTTTTTTCTTCTTCCCATTCATTAGCCACGATAGGTTCAACTTTCTTATGGAGTGCATACAATATTATAGTGAGACTGATGTTACAAGACCATTTCTTCTTTAGGTCACTATGCTTATGTTGAAGCATTCTTCCTTATTTCCTCAGCTACTCTTTCGTTGTAGTGCTTAGGGAAGACCCTCTGACTCTTGTAAAGCTGCGAGCTTATTACATTGTATACCCCACGATATTTCTGATATTCTCACTCGCCTATCATTTTCCTTAGTTACTTACCTCCGCGCCATTGTACTCGTAGGGTTGCTTCTGAATTGAAATTTTAGTTGTCTACCTAGTGGAACTCTCTTTTATTTATGTAACACTTATATTGTATCTTATACTACCCCAACTCCTATCTGAATATTTCTCGAGGATTATGATGTCATATCTTAGATATTGAATTTCCTATGCTGGGTTTCACTACGTTTATCTTGCATGATCTACTGATTTGTTTGTATCCTCCTATCTTTCCATAACTAGGCTCTTCCTGAATCAACTACAGACTACTCGTTGGTTCACTCTCATATCTGTATTTTATGTAGCGCCTCTTGGGTTATGTCCTTTGTCTTAACTTACCTCTCGTATGGGATCCTTATGTATCAAGTGTTCATTTCCACTTATTTATCAACATCATCGAGTGCGAAACCCTTATTGATTCTCCGCGGCATCATGCTTGCATAATGTTCTGGAGTCATATTATATCTCTAGGATCTAAATAAATGCAATCTCATTCTGTTCACCTTTTTACCACATTCTTCCTTTACCATTCGATATTTACCTCTTCATCTTTGGCATTTTGTTTTCCACATCTTAACAGACATATTACTCGCCTTGCGGTAACCCTTCTACGCCAGGTATAACTGAATGTTTTATGCACAAGTGTGACACCTGGTGTAACTGGCACATTTAGTCCCTTAAGCTTAACTCTGCTCATAGTGCTTGCTTTAGGGAAGCGTCTTCGTGAATGACATTTAAAGGTTATTCTTCTATTGTTCATTCTATTATTGTCGAAACACTATATTTGAAACGATGTCGACTATTACCAATTCCTTCGATCCCTAATTCATGTTCGATTTTTTTTTGCTTACTATCCCATACTAGTTTTTGTTACTCGAGGGTCTAACTTTTACTTCTGGTAATCACGTTGGAGTCACAAACTTATTTCTCGAAATGAGGATGTGACTTTATGAACTGTGCTCTTTTATTTCCTCAAGGCCTGTTATCTCTTGTCTTTTTCTTCCCTTAACTATAGATTCGGTAATACTGTCATTTTTTTATCTACTGTCATCATCCACGTATCACATCTTACTCATAATGCTTTATTAACTCTCTTCTTATTTACATGCTAACATTTATGTCTATCGCTTTATTCTGAAAACTCCAACAAGACATTCTTTTGCTTTTAGCCACCCTTACTCCATCCACTGGCTTTTCAGGTTGCCTAACATTCTCTCTCTACTAGGGATGAATGTCACACTAAGGTAATATTTTTTCTTTCCAGGATTCCAGTGCCTGTCTTTGAACATTTTAGTATTCATATCTCACTGTACTATTCTAGGGTGCACCATCTGGGTGTCTCACAAGGAGATCTGTTAGCGCATTTGCAATATCCTTTGAAAATGTCAACTAACGCAAACAATCCATCCAACATTTTGGTACTTTAACCCTAATTGGATCATGATATCCCGTCCTTCTCTTAAGCTATATCGGTTAGCTCTCAAAGGGCATAACTGAGATGGGTGTGGCCAATTGTATATATCTCTATTACTGTTGAAAGTAACATAGAATGCTTATATTTTTCTGCTTGGATTGTAAATACTGATAATCTTCACTAATTGAGTACCTCGTACCCCTCTTCACTTTGCTCCTTTTACTTGTTGAAACTTGTATCTACCTTCTGATTCTCACGTTATTTTTTTTTTACCATATGGGTGGATAGATATACATTCCTTACGGCTCCTTACCAAGAAGCTTAAGCGTCTTAGTATAAACATAATCTGTTGAAGACCTCACAATTACTCATCATAAGCATGATGCAAAATCGAGTTCCTCTGACTCAACTCTTCCACAGCCACATCCAATCTCTTACCAACTATCTATTTGGATGAGTTATCGTTGTATTACGAATAAAGTAGAATTTAGAAGTTTAAATTCTTACAACTGAGCTCTACCACACGATCTAGAGTAAGAATAAAGAGTGACAATCCTAAATGCCCTGTAGCCTCCTCCTTATAAGTGTGGTGCACAACACACCCATAAACAAGACTCTACTAGACACGGCTTGTTGACAACCCTAAAACAGAACTGCTCTGATACCACTTTTGTCACGACCCAAACCGGAGGGTGGCGACGGGCACCCGGTACTTTACTTAACCGAGTACCAATATAACATATCTTTCTTATCGTACTATCATGGGTAAATGTGCCAAAATGGTCATCATGACATAATCGAAATAAACATAAGAGAATGCTAGACATAGGACGACCTAACATGATATAAAAACTTATACATGTGACATACGCGCCTATAAGGCTGGCATGACCATTTATAAACTCAAAACATAGGCCAACAAGGCCATACAAGTATCCATATACCTGACATTTGTCTACAAGCCTCTAAGAGTACATAAATATGAAAAAGGTCGGGACAGGGCCCCGCCATACCAGTCAATGCATGTCCCAATCATACTGACCAAATAGGCAACTCTAGAGCAAGTGGAGTGCAGCAACACCTTCTACTGAGTTGATAGCCTGCTAGGAGGACTGTCAACCTATATAACGGGACCTGCGAGCATGAAACGCAGCATCCCCAAGCAAAAGGGACGCCAGTACGAATAAAGTACTAAGTATGTAAGGCAGAAAAGCATAACTAAGAATAGTAATGTAAAGAGAGATGTAGGAGATACAACATGTAGCATCTGAGTTCCTCTGAGAGATAGTAACATGAAATGCACGATACATATATATACATAATCTTTTAAAAACATCCGCCTTTGTGGGCATCATCATCATCATATCACATCCGGCCTCGAAGAGGACTCGGTAAAAACATACTCCGCCATCATAAGGCTCGGTAGAATCGTACCCGGCCACGTGGAGCTCAGTAAACCCAACTGATCAGTGGTTTCACAATAGGTTCCTTACCCGGCCAACTATAGCGCGGCTCGGTAGAGTAAAATAGATACTATATATAATGCATGTTGGACTCATGGAATCATGCTCTAAACCTTTCGGAGTGACGTAAGGTAGTTGCACCTTCGATTAACAGTATGGACATCATACCATCAATATGAACTTCACTAGGACTCAAGGATCATACATACTTTCTTAGAATAACTTTGTAAGGAAATAACAACATGGACAACCATAGTTGCTAGGAGTAGATTCATTATGAGATAGCGTATCATTTACGTTCGTTTCACTTTAGATCATGCCAAAAGAATGAAGGAAGTGTCTTAACATACCTTATCACAATATTTCCACTTACCAAGTTGAACTCCTCTTCGCACCTTAATCTACAACAACAAAAATAGTACCATCATTAAGTTACGAAAGGTACAACTATCTCACAATGAACAACAAGATTATTTTGTATAAAAACGGGCAGCATCTCCCCTATTATCCTTACTTCCTCCAAATTCAAGATAACACTAACAACATAAGAACACAACAACAACAACATATATACATTATTTTCCATCCTAATATACACCACAAAATATTACAAAATAGCCCAACACACCGCAATCTCTTCATACACAAAACGACCATTGTTGTAGTTTCAAACGACCCGGAAATATTACGACGAACGACCAGCCCACCACCCTACATCTATATGGTGTTTCTCCACACCCTTCCTCATCCAAAACTCCACAAAACAGCAGTAAAATACGCATCCCAACAGCAACACAAAAGAGTCCACAAAACAGTCCGCTACAAGTCAAATAACTCGAACTCACAGCTTCAGATCACCGTCCCGTGAGTTCTAACTATTAGGAAACACATTTATCAACCTTCCTTGATATTTAAATACTTAAATACAGATATTATACGTTTCTTAACTATGAAGTACCTTCCAAAACTCTAACTACAAATTAAAAAAAGAGGCGGTATAATAACACTTACGTCGTAGGGATCATTTTGATGTTATTGCTTCTCGATTTCATGCCCGGGATGATAATCTTATTTGAAACCCTAGAAGAGAGCTTAAGGTTATGTTTATGGGTGTTCTTTGGTCGTGTTATACTGAAAAATGAAGAGAAAGTCGACCTAAGACTTATATATATCAACTTTGGAAAAGACAAAGAGGTGCTAGCATAGCACCCTAGCATTGGCCCATCTTCCAACGCTTATATCTTTTTATCTGTATGTCGTATGAACAAACAGTTAAGAGCGTTGGAAACTAAATTCCAAGACCTTCAATTTGGTATATAATTTGTCCCAATAATACCTCATATAACACACGAAATATATTGCTCAAAAAGCTTTAGTGACCCACCTACTTGTCACTTATGATGTTTGCGCAGTCTCGCGAAACTGCAAATATCTCTCTACTCCTATGTGGTATGGATGAACGGTTTAATGCGTTGGACGCTAGACTCATAGATATTCAATTTGGTTGGTATATCATCCAAAAATTCAAAGAATATTGGGAGAAAATCTTAGTTACATTTGACCTAATTTTCAGCACATTATGAATGTAATTTGTGAATACCTTTGACAACCTTTGTTCCACAACTTGCTTGACTTCAAAACGTAGCACACGACTATCATACGACAAACATAACTCATAGAATAACCTCCTTATCATGTAATGAACCATAGTCTCACCCTAAAGTACATGTTATAACATTCCAAACTCGTCTACTTTCGACGAAACTTATTTTCTTCAATTAGTTTAGCATCTAAGCTTTCCAACCCTCTTGGTACTCATTATTCATGATATTAAATATTTGTAACCTCCAAGGTAACATGAATAACTTACATTATGTACTTTCAAAGATGATCTCATTTAAGAGCTTACATCAATTGACTTACGACGTACTCTCACATACGAGACTATGGGGTGTAACAGGCGGCTTTATCTACTAACTTTTGCATCCCACACCGGTACAATGTCTCAAGAAGTGGCTTCACAATAGTAGTGCTGGCGAGGATCGTACTCGTCAAATTTTCCACCAGGACACAATTCTCTTTGCATGTTAAAGGCTTTTGCTCTTTGGTAGGCTATAGCACTTTCTCTGTCTATCACTGTTGTCACGACCCAAAATCCATAAGGGTCGAGATGGCGCCGAACCCTACGGTCAGGCAAGCCAACACTTAAAATTTAATGAAACCTTTATTATAATATTTGAAATCATTACCTTTCACTTTATTACATAATAGTTGAATAAAATCCGTTAAGAAAATGTGATAGTTTAATAATCCATTTTTAATGAAATACATCCCAGAACCCGATGTCACAAGTGCATGAGCAAATTTTCTAAGAATTATACAGATACTACAATGCTTGTCCGAAATACAAATTGGACAAGAATTTTAGAAATAAAGTACAATACATCTGGGGGAGACCCAGCCGGCCGCGGGTCGACTCCGGATGGTGCAGCTCTTCTAAGTCCCCAAGTAAGCCACATCACTGAGTCAAGCAGGGCCACTAGCTATGAATGTACATGTGCAATAAAAATGCACAGCAAGTGTAGCATTAGTACGAAAACAACGTGTACTCAGTAAGTATCCCGCCTAACCTCGAAGAGGTAGTGACGAGAGGTCGACTTGACACTTGCTAGAGGTCAATTAAATATAATCGAGTGTAATGGAAAACGTGGATGATTTAATCAAATAACAAATAATCAACAGGAAAGAACAACTTCTTCCATAATTTTAATAGCTTTAAATCTCTGTCATTTCAGTCGACAACTTAAAATTCAAGGCCGGTAAATAATTAAAAATCACATAAAGTGCTTGTCAAATATCATGCGCAGGAAATGCCGAGGGTCGACGGCCCGAACAAACATAAATATAAACGGTGCACTGCCGAAGGGTCGAACGGCTCGAACCATAGATGCATCTATTCCGCTGTGGAGTACGGCCCGCTCCCATGAGATTAGTGGAAAGAATCACTCCGCTCGCGGAATATATATATTGCGAAGCGGTCACACATACGCATACACATCCAAACAGACCACCCCGACTATATCGGGAAAAGCAATTACCAATAAATGACAAAGTTCTCTTTGATAGTTACAAAATAGTGTTTAAGTCTTTTCCAGAAATTCATTTATCAAATTCGGTAATAATCTAATAATTTTAAATTTCTTCAATAAGGTTACGAATATGACAATTTAAAACATGCTTTTGGGTCCTAAACTACCTGGACAAGCATAATAGTAGCTACGCACAGACTCCCGTCACCTCGTGCGTACGTATCCCCCACAAATAGTAGCACATATATTTAGTTAGTTCACCTATGGGGACAATTCCCCCTCACAAAGTTAGAAAGGAGACTTACCTTGCTCTGAAGATTTATAACCGGCCTCCAAGCCCTTCCGACGACTCCAATTGACGCACAACGCCCAGAAACTATTCAAATTACGGGCAAACCAATAAAAATTCACTCTAATACTTGTAACAATTTCAAATATATAAGTTCCCAACTCCGCTCGAAAAGTTGACCAAAATTCCCTCGGGCCCACGTGCCCGGATTCCGTAATTTCTCGAAGATAAATTCTACCCATAGATTTACTAACTCAAATATACAATTTTCTCTAATTTTCAAGCTCAAATTCATGGTAAAAGTCTAAAATTGTAAATTCTAGGTCTTCCCCAAAAATCTCAAATTTATACTAATTTTCCATGTCTAAATCCATGTAAGATCACATATTTAACTCAAAAATAGGAAAAAATCACTTACCTAGTGTTGTTGGTGAAAATCCCTCCTTGAGCTCTCCAAAATCGTCCAAGCCAAATGAAAGAAATGAAAGAAATAGGCCAAAACTCGTTCTTAAAACAATCTGCCCAGGCTTCATCGAGTTGTACCTTGCGATGTGCAGGTTGTACATCCTATTACAATTTACCCCTGTTGTACATCCAAATGACAAATGGTTTAAATATTTAGAAACTAGACTCGAATATATTTCATTTGATAGGTTGTACACCATATAACTCTTTATATATTCCGAGATATGCGCTTCTAAAGTCGGCTCCATGCATCAGAAAATTCTGTCGAAACTGCTTCACCAGCTATCTTCAATAGAACATAGTTTTCTGATCAAATGTCCAAATCATGAATGGTTTAACCTTCTGGAAACTAGAATGCAAGGATACAACCTTTATGTTTTGAAAATTTTTATATTCCTTATAGATTTTGATATATTTTCCTCCAAAGTCAGCTCCACGATGCACCAGTTGTTGTCCAAAGGTGCAGCAGAAATTCCAGCAATTGTTCTTTTTTTTTTTGTCCGAAATTCATTTCGTTTACCTTTCGAAATCCACCCGAGGCCCTCGGGACCTTAACCAATTATACCAACATGTCCCAAAATATGATATGAACTCGCTCGAGGCCTCAAATCACACCAAACAATGTCGAAATCATGAATCACACCCCAATTCAAGCTTAATGAACTTTAAAACTTGAAACTTCCACATTCGATGCCGAAACCTATCAAATCACGTCCGATTGACCTCATATTTTCCACACAAGTCACATTCGACATTACGGACCTATTCCAACTTCCAGAATTGGAATCCGACCTTGATATCAAAAAGTCAAACTCTCGGTCAAACTTCTCAAAAACCTTCAAATTTCTATCTTTAGCCAAATGACTTCAAAATGACCTACGGACCTCCGAATTCACTTCCGACCACGCTCCCAACTCAAGAATCACCATACAGAGCTATTCCCAGACTCGGAATACCAAACGGACATCAATAACACCGAAATGCACTTCAACCCAGACTTATGAAATTTCTTCTAAAATGCTAACTTCTACAATTTGCGCCGAAATGCTCCCGTGTCATCCAAAACCCGATCCGAACATACGCCCAAGTCCGAAATCATCATAAGAACCTGTTGGAACCTTCGAATCCTGATTCTGAGGTCGTTTACTCAAAAATCCAATCTTAGTCAATTATTCCAACTTAAGGCTCCCGAAATGAGAATTTTCTTTCCAAATTAACTCCGATCTTCCTGAAACTCAATTTCGACCACGCCTACGAGTCATAATACCTGAAACGAAGCTGCTCACGGCCTCAAACTGTTGAACGACGTGCTAGAGCTCAAAATGACCGGTCGGGTCATTACATTCTCCCCCACTTAAACATATGTTCGTCCTCGAGCGTGCCAAGAACTACGCTGAAGTTGTCTCAAATCCATGTTTAACACCTCGTGCACCTACCCTTGCTACCACAACCCAATTGAGCATATTAGCTCGAACAAATCTGAATATTCTCCCTTTTATTTAGTCAAGTTAGCCTTAGAGCTTAATTCCAACATCCGAAATTCTTTTCCAGGCCTGCTTCCAATATACGCACACCGTATTAATCATCACATGATGTACCAGAACATGACTGCATACCTTTAGTGAATTCACACCATGAACCACATCATTCACAGGCCCATAATAACACTCTCTCCTCATAATAGCTAATATTCCCCGAATCTGATCCTCACAATGCCCCCATGAACCATATACAGGTCATGTTCTAACTCTTACAATACCGCCACGACGGAAAAGACGTGTAGAAATTCATAACCAACTGCAGAGTTAAAAATTCATCAAATCTCTCCTCTTGACTAGAATTATCACGTCATTATGAACCAAATAATGGTATTTGTTCTTTAATATACTTCACATAATCTTATCGCACGGAAACCTGATCCAATAATTTCGTCTCGCCCAGTATGAACTGCCCAAGCAATAAACCACCCCAGATTCTGCCAAAATCTTCTATGCTGCCACAATGCTCCAATAGGACACAACTCCAACACGATACATAAAGAAATGACTCAGGAAGGGACTACTCAACTCACACAACTAATATGAACTTCCCTCAGAAAATAAGAAGCAAAACAAAAGAAAATAGATATAGGGAACCGTACTCAGCATCACACTGTTGCGGCGTGCAACCCGATCTAAATAACATGCCCGTGGAGGCATGCCACCCAATCCAAACATAAAACCCACACAAGGACATAGTTACCGATCTAAGTCGCCCATTACCACAAAATATCGATTATCGGTCACAAGCACGCCAAGTGCATAATACCATCCCGGGGAGGCAGATAGAGCCATACGCTACAAAACTCAAGCATAACTGAGGTGCGATATATGATCTGAATCTCAAGAGCCATCCTTCTCACATAACATCATCACCACGCGGAACCTCAACACCTAAGAAATTATCAAACCGTTACATAGCTCACACGGCACAACATAATATTACATGAAATGGACGAAGATGGAACAACATCTAATGTTCTAATACCTCTCCAAGAGAAGCGCTACACTAAAATGAACACGTCTGACTCACATGGAGCCCATAATCATATTTAAATCCATTCGCAAACCTCAAGCCAATTCTACTCGCACTGAACTAGGCTAATAGTCTTACCTGGGTCCATAATAACCTATTTTTTCTCATAACACGCAAGAACAACCATCATAGCCGGAGCAAACCCCTACATTCCGCAACCAAATGAACCAAGCGCCCTCCAGGCTTAAATTCTCAAATAGGTAATATTACCACCTTCTTCATACTAGGCTAAAACCTTCAATCAATTAGGTGACTACATGTAACACTTATACAATCTTCATGTGGTCACGCTCCCACACCTTCCTCTCAAGGTAACAAGTCGGCACATCCACACCACCGACCACACAAATGTTGTAAAGCAAATCGAGAATCCATGACCAAGGTGCAAAGCCTCTTTCACAAAACACCGATCTCAGGCGACGCTGAAGACAACACTCGCTTACTCTAAACATTCAAATCCCTTTTCTTGCTCATCCAAGCTCATGACATACTTGCCAACACCGAACCATAACCCTGATCCTCACTTTCAAATTTCATACCGCTCACTGCACCTAACATGCCAATATGCGATAGTACAAGAATTTCATCATAACTCCTGAACCACTAGTGGGGTGAACACTTCATCAAAAGAAACTTTTTACTTAACCCAATTCAAGAGAACCATAACACACGAGTGAATTCTCATAATCACAAAACATGTAAATCCTCAAGTAATAGTCTATACCACCATAATCCTTCCGGGATCCGCCTACACATGACAGGCCATAATACTTGAATGCTTCCAAATAAAATCAATTACGGCGGCCATCGGGCACTCGCACGCATTGTCACCAATATGCCAATTCCACCATGTCTAACCATCTACCTTTTTCTAATTACTTATCCTTAATTTGACTTAGAAATAATCACAACTCCAGTCAACACATAACAACTCAACTCACACTCATTCTGGGTGACCCCATTCCATGAGACTACTTTGTCTCCAAACCCATGAACCGTTTCATGCCCTCATTGCACGCACATTCGCATCTTCGACTGGTATACCCATCCTGATAATCCTTCTACAAATTCGGAGTTTATTTCTCTCATTCCTCCAATGCTACACTGCAAGCCGAAAACATCATGGAACATTCCAGGCCTCCTATCACAGTATGTTGCAAGAGCCCGATCCTTAGCCATACTGCAGGCTTGAAACCCTTAAACACCGCATTCTTAACCTTCGAATTCATTAGGACCATTGTTGAGAGTCTCCCACTCTGGCTTGGCCCCGAATACAATCAACTCCAAGGCTCTTCTAGCACATGAACACCCTTTCAATGAAGCACGTGACTGATTCACTACCCTTACAACTCGCCTATGCCTTAAGCATAAATTATGAATCTCCCAAAACCTAACCCTTGTCCAATAGGACCAACTTTTGCACATATTTATCAAATACCATGCTCAATTACCACTTTATTCCTTAGCTGTAATAACTTTCCATTACGCCGATAATCCGCAACCCTACGAGAAGATAACCCTGCAATCCTAATTGCTGGCGGTGGGACTCTCCCACTTAGCCTGAAACTACTCTTTGCACCACTCTGGACCCCACCGAAATTCTTTCTTCGTTGCTGACATGATCTTGCTCAACCACACGACCGCTGACCTGCTCACAGGAGATAACCCACCTGTGGAAATTACATGCCGACATCCTCCTACGTTGCTACAGGGGAGATAATTACTACGACCTCGATACTCCATCCCAAGCCCGTTTTCATTCACCAACTACACTAGTCTGATCACTCTTTACGCCCATAGACCCAATCACCGTCCACAAAAATTCTCAAATCACTTCAAACTTCTCCTCAAGATGTGCATCTATCTTACCACAGAACTCATATGCTATGCTGCCACTCTCCCACTTTGGTCAAACTCCCCCTCTAAGCAACTGCTCGACTTCCGCTTCTTACCCCTGGCCTTCTAGAAATTTAATCATCGCCTGACACTTCCCACATGTCTTTCCTCATCGTATGTTGCCCAGTTGTTGCCTCAAATAAATATCATTCTCTGTAGCACTTATACCAGCCGATCATCACAATTTCAAACCTTTCCAAAGATCATCTTTCTCGAGCCGCCTGCATTAGAAATACATATTCAATCCTGAACCACTGCACACCACGATCTCTGACAACCGCTTCTTCAACACCTCTTCACAATACTCTAATCCCATGCAAACCGAAGAAACTATAGCATCGGCGGACTTAACACATTCTATTTGATAAAAGGCGACAATATCACATCACAAGTGAATACTCCACCTCACTTGAAAATACCAAGTCTTACTACTTTGTCAACCCAAACCTGACCATTTGTAGTCCAATTGCCTTTCCTCCGTCGGAACTAAAATACTGTAACCTCGAAATCACGCTCTGAAAAGACCTCCCTTCAAGTCATTCATTATCCCGACATATGAGCAAGCATTCTACCATCATATCAACACCGCGCGATAACCAATCGTAAGCATCATAACAATCTGAGCATAGCCTCAAAGTTCTCATAAACACAGCTACTGAGCTGAAACAACATAATATTCTTCTGCAGGGCAACAACAACAGCCCCAACCAACTACACATGGAAAACATCTCGCACTATATCAGTAGCACCATTTCAATTCCTCAAATCCACGATTCATAGCAAGCGCTCCACGACGTATAAGATTGAGTAGGAAGAAACATAGGCATAAGCCTCAAAGGAATTAATCGCACGATGAGGAATCAAGAAGGGAAGTACTCCTAATAGCTCCGTAGCCTCTCGAAGATAAGTACAGACGTCTCCGTACCTATCTGCAAGACTCTACGAGACTTGCTCATGACTCGTGAAACCTAACAGAACCTAGTGCTCTGATACCACGTTGTCACGACCCAAAATCCATAAGGGTCGTGATGGCGCCGAACCCCACGGTCAGGCAAGCCAACACTTAAAATTTAATGAAACATTTATTATAATATTTGAAATCATTACCTTTCACTTTATTACATAATAGTTGAATAAAAATCCATTAAGAAAATGCGATAGTTTAATAATCCATTTTTAATGAAATACATCCCAGAACTCGGTGTCACAAGTGCATGAGCAAATTTTCTAAGAATTATACAGATACTACAATGCTTGTCCGAAATACAAATTGGACAAGAAATTTAGAAATAAAGTAAAATACATCTGACGGAGACCCCGTCAGCCGCGGGCCGACTCCGTATGGTGCAGCTCTTCTAAGTCCCCAAGTCAGCCACATCTCTGCGTCAAGCAGGGCCACTAGCTATGAATGTACCTGTGCAATAAAGATGCACAGCAAGTGTAGCATGAGTACGAAAACAACGTGTACTCAGTAAGTATCCCGCCTAACCTTGAAGAGGTAGTGACGAGAGGTCGACTTGACACTTGCTAGAGGTCAATTAAATATAATCGAGTGTAATGGCAAACATGGATGATTTAATCAAATAACAAATAATCAACAGGAAAGAACAACTTCTTCCATAATTTTAATAGCTTTAAATCTCTGTCATTTCAGTCGACAACTTAAAATTCAAGGCCGGTAAATAATTAAAAATCACAGAAAGTGCTTGTCAAATATCATGCGCAGGAAATGCCGAGGGTCGAGGCCCGAACCAACATAAATATAAATTGTGCACTGCCGAAGGGTCGAACGGCTCGAACCATAGATGCATCTATTCCACTGTGGCGTACGGCCCGCTCCCATGAGAATAGTGGAAAGAATCACTCTGCTCGCAGAATATATATATTGCGAAGCAGTCACACATACGCATACACATCCAAACAGTCCACACTGACTATATCGGGAAAAGTAATTACCAATAAATGACAAAGTTCTCTTTGATAGTTACAAAAATAGTGTTTAAGTCTTTTCCAGAAATTCATTAATCAAATTCGGTAATAATCTAATCATTTTAAATTTCTTCAATAAGGTTACGAATATGACAATTTAAAACATGGTCCTAAACTACCCGGACAAGCATAATAGTAGCTACGCACGGACTCCTGTCACCTCGTGCATACGTATCCCCCATAAATAGTAGCACATATATTTAATTAGTTCACCTATGGGGACAATTCCCCCTCACAAAGTTAGAAAGGAGACTTACCTCGCTCCAAAGATTCATAACCGGCCTCCAAGCCCTTCCGACGACTCCAGTTGATGCACAACGCCCAGAAACTAGTCAAATTACAGGCAAACCAATAAAAATTCACTCTAATACTTGTAACAATTCAAATTATATAAGTTCCCAACTCTGCTCGAAAAGTTGACCAAAATGCCCTCGGGCCCACGTGCCCGGATTCCGAAATTTCTCGAAGATAAATTCTACCCATAGCTTTACTAACTCAAATATACAATTTGCTTTAATTTGCATGCTCAAATTCATGGTAAAAGTCCAAAATTCCAAATTCTAGGTCTTCCCCAAAATCGCAAATTTATACTAATTTTACATGTCTAAATCCATGTAAGATCACATATTTAACTCAAAAATAGGAAGAAATCACTTACCTAGTGTTGCTTGGTGAAAATTCCTCCTTGAGCTCTCCAAAATTGTCCAAGCCAAATGAAAGAAATGGGCCAAAACTCGTTCTTAAAACAATCTGCCCAGGCTTCATCGAGTTGTACCTTGTGATGTGCAGGTTGTACATCATATTCTAATTTTCCCCTAATGTACACCTTCTATTAAAACGCCCCTAACTCCTTGTAGAAATATCCAAATGACAAACGGTTTGGATATTTAGAAACTAGACTCGAAGATCTTTCATTTGATAGGTGTAAACCATATAACTCTTTATATATTCCGAGATATGAACTTCTAAAGTCGGCTTCATGCATCAGAAAATTCTGTCGAAACTGCTTCACCAGCCATCTTCAATAGATCATAGTTTTCTGATCAAATGTCCAAATCATGAATGGTGTAACTTTCTGGAAACTAGAATTCAAGGTCTACAACTTTTATGTTTTGCAAATTTTCATATTCCTTATATATTTTGAAATATATATGCCTCCAAAGTCAGCTCCACGATGCACCAGTTGTTGTTCAAAAGTGCAGCAGAAATTCCAGCAGTTTTTCTTTTTTTTTTTTCTCCGAAATTAGTTTCGTTTACCTTTCGAAATCCACCCGAGGCCCTCGGGACCTTAACCAATTATACCAACATGTACCAAAATATGATACAAACTCGCTCGAGGCCTCAAATCACATCAAAAAACGTCGGAATCATGAATCGCACCCCAATTCAAGCTTAATGAACTTTAGAACTTGAATCTTCCACATTCGATGCAGAAACCTATCAAATCACGTCGGATTGACCTCAAATTTTTTACACAAGTCACATTCGACATTACGGACTTATTCCAACTTCCGGAATTGGAATCCGACCCCGATATCAAAAAGTCAAACTCTCGGTCAAACTTCTCAATTACCTTCAAATTTCTATCTTTAGCCAAATGACTTCAAAATGACCTACGGACCTCCGAATTCACTTCCGACCACGCTCCCAACTCCAGAATCACCATACAGAGCTATTCCCAGACTCGGAATACCAAACGGACATCAATAACACCGAAATGCACTTCAACCCAGACTTATGAAATTTCTTCTAAAATGCTAACTTCTACAATTTGCGCCGAAATGCTCCCGTGTCATCCAAAACCCGATCCGAACATACGCCCAAGTCCGAAATCATCATAAGAACCTGTTGGAACCTTCGAATCTTGATTCTGAGGTCGTTTACTCAAAAATCCAATCTTAGTCAATTCTTCCAACTTAAGGCTTCTGAAATGAGAATTTTCTTTCCAAATTGACTCCGAACTTCCTAAAACTCAATTCCGACCACGCCTACGAGTCATAATACCTGAAACGAAGCTGCTCACAACCTCAAACTGTTGAATGACGAGCTAGAGCTCAAAACGACCGGTCGGGTCGTTACATTCTCCCCCACTTAAACATATGTTCGTCCTCAAACGTGCCAAGAACTACGCTGAAGTTGTCTCAAATCCATGTTTAACACCTCGTGCACCTACCCTTGCTACCACAACCCAGTTGAGCATATTAGCTCGAACAAATCTGAATATTCTCCCTTTCATTTAGTCAAGTTAGCCTTGGAGCTTAATTCCAACATCTGAAATTCTTTTCCAGTCCTGCTTCCAATATACGAACACAGTATTAATCATCACACGATGTACCAGAACATGACTGCATACCTTTGCTGAATTCACACCATGAACCACATCGTTCACAGGCCCATAATAACACTCTCTCCTCATAATAGCTAATATTCCCCGAATCTGATCCTCACAATGCCCCCATGACCCATATACAGGTCATGTTCTAACTCTTACAATACCGCCACGACGGAAGAGACATGTAGAAATTCATAACCAACTGCAGAGTTAACAATTCATCGAATCTCTCCTCTTGACTAGAATTATCACCTCATTATGAACCAAATAATGGTATTTGTTCTTTAATATACTTCACATAATCTTATCGCACGGATCCCTGATCCAATAATCTCGTCTCACCCAGTATGAACTGCCCAAGCAATAAACCACCCCAGATTCTGCCAAAATCTTCTATGATGTCACAATGCGCCAATAGGCCACAACTCGAACATGATACATAAAGAAATGACTCAGGAAGGGACTACTCAACTCACACAACTAATATGAACTTTCCTAAGAAAATAAGAAGCAAAACACAAGAAAATAGATATAGGGAACCGTACTCAGCATCACACTGTTGCGGCGTGCAACCCAATCCAAACATAAAATCCACATAAGGAGATAGTTACTGAGCTAAGTCGCCCATTACCACAAAATATCGATCATCGGTCTCAAGCACGCCAAGTGCATAATACCATCCTAGGAAGGCAGATAGATCCATACGCTACAAAACTCAAGCACAACTGAGTTGCGATATATGATCTGAATCTCAAGAGCCATCCTTATCACATAACATCATCACCACGCGGAACCTCAACTAAGAAATTATCAAGTTGTTCCACCCCTCACACGGCACAACATAATATTACATGAAATGGACGAAGATGGAACAACATCTAATGTTCTAATACCTCTCCAAGAGAAGCGCTACACTAAAATAAACACGTCTGACTCACATGGAGCCCATAATCATATTTAAATCCATTCGCAAACCTCAAGTCGATTCTGCTCGCACCGAACTAGGCTAATAGCCTTACCTGGGTCCATAATAACCTACTTTTTCTCATAACATGCATGAACAACCATCATAGCCGGAGCAAACCCCCACATTCTGCAACCAAATGAAGTGAGCGCCCTCCAAGCATAAATTCTCAAATAGGTAATATTACCACCTCCTTCAAACTTGGCTTAAACCTTCAATCAATCAGGTGACTACATGTCTCACTTATACAATCTTCCTGTGGTCACGCTCCCACGACCTTCCACACAAGGTAACAAGTCGGCAAATCCACACCACCGACCACACTAACGTTGTAAAGCAAATCGAGAATCCATAACCAAGGTGCATAGCCTCTTTCACAAAACACCGATCTCAGGTGACGCTGAAGACAACACCAACTTACTCTAAGCATTCAAATCCCTTTTCTTTCTCATCCAAGCTCATGACATCCTTGCCAACACCGAACCGCAACCTTGATCCTCACTTTCAAATTTCATACCACTCACTGCACCTAACATGCCAATATGCGATAGTACAAGAATTTCATCATAACTCCTGAACCACTAGTGGGGTGAACACTTCATCACATAGAAACTTTTTACTTAACCCAATTCAAGAGAACCATAAAAACACACGAGTGAATTCTCATAATCACAAAACATGTAAATCCTCAAATAATTGTCTATACCACCATAATCCTTCTGGGATCCGCCTACACATGACAGGCCATAATACTTGAATGCTTCCAAATAAAATCAATTACGGCGGCCATCGGGCACTCGCACGCACTGTCACCAATATGCCAATTCCACCATGTCTAACCATCTACCTTTTTCTAATTACTTATCCTTAATTTGACTTAGAAATAATCACAACTCCAGTCAACACATAACAACTCAACTCACACTCATTCTGGGTGACCCCATTCCACGAGACTACTTTGTCTCCAAACCCATGAACCGTTTCATGCCCTCTTTGCACGCACATTCGCATCTTCGACTGGTATACCCATCCTGATAATCCTTCTACAAATTCAGAGTTAATTTCTCTCATTCCTCCAATTCTACACTGCAAGCCGAAAACATCATGGAACATTCCAGGCTTCCTATCACAATCTGTTGCAAGAGCCCGATCCTTAGCCATATTGCGGGCTTGAAACCCTTAAACACCGTGCGTACCATGAAACTTGCATACCAGGTTGGGGTTCTTTTGCACAGAAGGGTCCGACAGTATGGGATTTGGCCACCTGGTGTCCTTGATTTCACCCATGGTTGATACGATATTCGAAGCGCTAATGCTGAAGTTGTATTCGGGCGATAAGGGTATTTTTGCCGACTCTGCGCACCTGCTGAACCTAGCCTTGTTTGATAGTATTTTAGGATTCCGACCTTGGTTCGTCCTTCGATCAACTCGGGGTGTGCCGCTTCCTATGGCATTTATTTGATTCTCGACGTAAAGTCTATATCTTTCCTTACGTGGCCTCAGTTCTCTCTCTGAAAACCTGGATTTTATCCTCCTCGCGAGGCCCTCGAATATTTTCATAATAGAGGGATCGACTGTTGACCTGTTAATGCCCGACCTTTCAAGTAGCCGCCGGGTTTGATGGGTCGTTTCTGGCGCCACTGGGCTCGAAGTCTTCTGATGGTTTTGCAACTGAGTAATCACCAACTGTTGTGCCTGCAAAATTTCAAAAATAACGTGCATGCTAACCTGCCTTTCTTCTCGAGCTGGAGTGTTCTGAACCTCCTGTTCTTTTTCCCGACGTATATCCCTGTCAGTGCGGGAACTAATATCGACGCGTTGGGTGTTGCGTGAGCCCACATCCATTGGGTTTGGGTTTAGTGCACCCTCAGGGTTCTGTGGTGGTACACCAGCGCGTGGAAAAGCTACGACGTTCTCTCTATGGTCCTCAGCACCGTTGTTTTCGTGTGCATTTACTGAGTTAGACATTTTGACCTAAAATCAAAGATTCTTGGACAAGAAAAAACGTGAAGAATAACTTACATTTTTTGGCGAACCAACACTAAAACAATCACTATTATTTTTAGCCCCACGGTGGGCGCCAAACTTTTTACCTTGAAAATGGTAGTTACAATTAAATTTTATTATGTGGTTCAAAAAATATGCAATTTATTTTAATGCTAGTTGTTGAGCAATAGATGCTAAGTGTGAGTAAAAGAGATAAGATAAAATGCTATAAAATCGAAGATAGGCAAACCAGACTGCCTTGGGTCGGGGGTTCTGAGCTTAGCCGAGATGGGTCCTCGAGGTCGAGGATCGGGGGTCCAGGATGGGTGATCGATGGAGCTATAACAACTTTATGGACCTCGGGGGAGGCTACTTATGATCAATGATGGATAATAAATGAAAGACAATCAATGAAATACAATAAATGCAAGTAATAAATCAATAAAGAGACAATAGAGGAGGTTTGGGTTAGAGAGCAGAGAGTGTTCGTGTTCCTTGTATTGAATATCGTGTGTGCAAAAAATGATAAAATCCCTCAAAATTTCATCCAAATCTGAGCTCTCTATCTCAAGTTTTGATAAAATGGCTAAACCCTTGATTTTGAAATGTTATAGTCTGCTCAGGTGAAACTGTTACACCCCAAGTTTTCGTATGTGGAAGTACGCCACAAGTAAATTGATATAAGCTCGGAAATGAGATGTCACATCCCGCATTTTCGTATGTTAAAGTTTCGTCGTAAGTTAATCGATGTAAGCTCGGAAATGAGATTATTTGGAGACTAAAAGTATTATGCTATTTCAAACAAGTGATAAGTAAATTCGTGAATGTGAGAGGGTAAGCGAATCGAAGAAAGTGAGTTTCGTCGAAGTTTGTCAATTTGGGATAAAATACGGTTCAAGCTATAATACTCGGCATTTATGGACTAGTGCCATACAAGGTACCACATGACCATGATAGTAAGGTCTATAAGGTGTGTTAAAAGTAAGTAGTATCTTAAGTAATTTGAGATAATTCTTAATTATGTGGGTAATTGATTAATTATTGATTAGTGGAGAATTACCAAGTTAATAAAGAAATTGGTAATTATCTAAAATATTTTGGATAAATCTTGAACTTTAACGTGGCAACAATATATGTTCTATTTGATGACTCTTAAGTCACTTTGAAAAGGTGGCAACATTTGAAGTAATACCTACTTTATCTCGTTTGGCTAAAGATTGTTATCAAGAAAGCCAAATGTTACGGCCATACTTATTTTCCTTGATTGTAGTAAGCAACCATTCCTTTCCTAAGTAATAATCTTATTCATAAGATTTAAATAGGAATGCTTATATTTGCTAAGTTATGGATGAAGCTACGACAAATTCATACGAGATTTCATAAGGTAATAGTAACGGGATTTTGCGATTCTAAGGGAGCACGGTGCAATCTTTCTCAAGAATATCATACAGATTTTTCCTACTTCGATTCGTTGTTACGCGTTGTCGCAATCAACAATGTTAAAGGGATTGTCAAGAGAATCGGTTCAGGTATGTTAAGGCTAAACCTTTCCTTCATTTTGGCATGATCTCGTAATTACATGTGTTTGATAACGAGGTATAAAGATAAGTTCATACTACCGAATTTATATACATTATCCTAGTCTCATAAGTTACAGTATTTTCCCCTATCGGCACTTCATATTCAATTGAGTATTGTCTTGTTCTAGTCAAGAGATCGGAGAGTATATATATATACAGTATTACAGTTTTTTCACCACCATCAAGCTATAATCGGTGGGTAGGCCCATATTGGGCAACCACTGATCAGATGGTAAGTTATATACCGAGCCTACTGTGGTCGAGCACCTATGAGCGAGCCTAGTTGGCCGAGATACAAAGCCTAGTATGGCTGAGCGCCTATGAGCGAGCCTACTATGGCAGAGCAGTTATATATATACCGTGCCTTATAAGGCCGAACAACTATTTTACTTACTATATTAAGAGAGTTGAGTCAGTATCAGCATGTAAGCATATTTTTAGATTATCTTTGACTCCCAGTTACTTGCAGGTATTATATTATCAGTTCAATTTCACCTTTCATTTATTTTGTTGCCTTACATACTCAGTACATTATTTCGTACTGAAGTCCCTTTTGTCGGGGACGCTACATTTCATGCGTGCAGGTTCAGACAGACAAACGAATAGACCTCCTCGGTAGGTGTTTCCCGAGTTCAGCTTGATCGGAAAGCTCCACGTCCTTCGGAGTTGCCGGGTCTAGAGTATATATATATATATATATATATATATATATATATATATATGTTATGGGTAGGTCAGGGCCCTGTTCCGATCACAGTACATCCATCAGTAGAGGCTTGAAGACATATTATGTCAGTTAGTGCAGTATAATGGGCTAGTAGGCCTTGTAGGTATATATTTTGTTGGTTTTCCAGCTGTAGTAGTTATGATGGCCTTGTCGGTCCAGCTTTATATTGATGTTTAGTCAGCGTTCGCAAATTGTCTTGCAATGTGGCTCATGGCCAAAGTATGACATTATATGTTCATAGTCCCTTAGTCACAACTTGGTACGCAAGGATAGGTGAGGCACCGAGTGCCGGTCTCGCCCCAACGGTTCGGGGCCTGACAAAAACCTTCTTCGCGAACGCGACCTTTCTACGCGAATGCGTAGAACAAATGCCTTGGGATCCCAGTTGCCCTACTTCCTCTATGCAAACGCGATACCTTTCACGCGTTCGCGATGCACCACTGAACATACCTTCGCGAACGCGGCCTACATTTCACAAAAGCGAAGCAAAAATCCTCTCCTACCACCAGCTATTCTTTGCGAACGTGGAACTGCCTACGCAAACGTGAAGAAGGAAACCAACAACTGGACACCAGATTTTTTTGCAACACCCATGCGTCCAAAACTAGTCTGTTAACCATCTGGAATCCAACCGAGCCCCCCCC
>ML280872.1:67589-108885 GCA_005239495.1 Nicotiana undulata
CCCGTACCTCAACAAATCCTGCCAACAAGTCCGTAACATCATACAAACTTAGTCGAGCCTTCAAATCACATCAAACAACGCTAAAAACACGAATCGCACTCCAATTCAAACTTAATGCCATTTAAAACTTCAAACTTCGACAATCGATGTTGAAACCTACCAAATCACGTTCGATTGATCTCAAATTTTTTACACAAATCATAATTGACATTATGGACCTACTCCAACTTCCGGAATCAGAATCCAACCCTGATATCAAAATGTCCACTCCCAGTCAAACTTCCCAAAAATTCAACTTTCGCCATTTCAAGCCTAATTTAGCTATAGACATCTAAAACAAAATCCGAATACTCTTCTAAGTCCAAAATCACCCAAAGGAGCTAACGGAACTAACGAAACTCCATTCTGGAGTCGTCTTCACACAGTTCTAACTACGGTCAAAATCCTAGAACTTAAGCTTTCGTTTTAGGGACTAAGTGTCTCAAAACGACCGGTCGGGTCGTTACAGGTTACTAATACATGGTGTATCAGGCATAAATATATGATATATTCATATGTCTTAATTTTTTCAATGCAAGCACTTATAGCAAAAAAACTTACAGTCATACGTGTAGACAGTGCCTCATTCAATTTAAGGATCTCCTGATATTTTTTCCCAAGCATTGTGTACCTATGTGAAGTTTCGATTGCTGCAATTCCAACGTCCAAACATGTTCCTACATTCTTCTAGGAAGTCATATATTGGCAATTCTCTTGCTGATACAAGTGCCGAATTGATTGACTCAACAATATTTGACGTCATAGTCCATCCCCGATTAACAGGTGCATACAACCTAACCCATTTTTCGTATCCAGCTAATTCCAAGTAATCCTTCACTAGAATATCTACCTTCGCCACCTTTTCTATTAGAGTATCAAATTAATCCTGGGTGTATGCTTTTGCCATTGAAAACTATATCTCGCTCAACTTTGCATGACTCTTTTTGAATTTCTTATAAACGTTGTTCCATAAATTCCATATACAAGCAAAATGGGGTATGGGGTATGGTAGGATACACCCTCGATACAGATCTGATGATGCTCTCATTCCTATCTGAAACGATGCACATATTTTCCCGCTCGCCATAAGCTACCTTAAATTGCTCAAAGAACCACAACCAAGCAACATCATTCTTTGAATCAACAACACCATATGCTAGTGGCAATATATGTCCTGTAAATACAATTGCATACAGATAAAAAAAATATCATTAAAGTTGTATTAAAAAATCGAAATAGCCTTTTTTATGTTAATCTAACTTGTATGTATTTTTTTACAGACTAACATGCATCATCCAACGTGCTAGCCGAGATGAATGTCCCTGTGTATGCTGATTTTAGGTGGATGTCATCCACAACGACAATGGGTCTACAGTAATCGAACCCCTTTATAAAAGAATACAACGATATATACAAATACATACTCATTTTTAGGAGATTTTTCCATTCTAATATGTGAACCAGGATAAGCCATATCCACTGTATATAAATACCCTGGTAATTTATTGTATGAATCGGCTATTTCACCCCTCAGAAAATTCACTGCCTTTTCTCTAGCGCGCCACGCTAACATGTAACTAATATCTACACCGAATTTCGATTTCACATCATCAATTATATCCTTTGGCTTAATAAACATGGACCTAATCATTCCCCCAATCAACCTACTGGTTGCTTGACGCTGCTCGTACACTTTATCCATCAATGGACAAGTATGTTTATCATTGGACTCCCTCACTTTGAACATTTGTGATTTTTTAATACTAGAAGTCTTAAATTTGCATTCATAATCGTCATAAATACATAACAATGTATAACTGCAAATACATTTGTGTTGGTTATTTATAGATAAAATATATATAGATCACGACAAGTTAATGCTAAATATCATTTTATAATCGTGACATTATAAATATTTTAAAAACAACTGGAGAAGTACTCCTACAACTAATTCGGCTACAGACACACAACATTTTCATTTGTCAACAAAGTTTTGAATATAGAAACATACAATGAAATACAATGTATGTTACATGAATATACTACAAAAAAAATGTTTGAATACATTGCATAAAATAATGTATTATGAACACGTTAATATAAATAATTCAATTCCCCTATAACTGTTTCGGAACATTCAATTAAAAACCCTGATAAAGAAACATAGCATGAAGGAAAGCATATATTATGAATACAACATTATACTTGGTGTATTTATAATATGATGCCATGAATACACTATAAAACTATTATGAATACATATACATATAGTTGAATACAACATATTGGTGAAGCAGTTGTAAGTAATAACACTGAAACTTTATAGCATTTGACCTATCAACCCGGAATTAAAACCTTTCAGCAATTGCATATTGCTCCATCACCGCCTTCAATGTGGCATTATCCTTATATAGTTGTCCAGCCATCACCTCTTTTTGATTAGTTTTTGAAATAATCAAATTTTTTTCCGGCTCGAAAACCTCAATTGACGCAAGTACAAGTATATCAACTGTATCAAATTTATTCACCCCAACGGTTTCGTCAAGTTGCATTAGGTCACTTTGAATTAAACTTCCTCCATCTACAATTTCTTTATCCATTGTAGTTATCACAATGGATACATCCTGAATTCTCTGTTCTCCTTTTTCAACTCCACATACACCTTGTAACCCATGTTGTTGTGTATTTTCATAGGCGTGCAATTTTCTTCCACTTTGTATTCATTTTTAATTCACTTGGAGCTCAAATCTATGCCAAGTTGCTTCAAAATTGAAGCAACCAAATCATTGTACAGTGCATACTCCCTCATCAGTATCCCATCAATCGAATAATCGACATAACAATTTTCAATGTTCCACTTGCTAGAATGACGAATTAAATACTTGTATTACTTCCGAGCAGAACCTCGTACAATTTCAGTGGAAAAAAAACCCCTTGAACAATACCAGAAAAAAAAGAGGGACTGAAACTCTGAAGAAGGCTCTGTTCTTTTGTGTTTGTCGGATGATACATCTTCTCATTATTTGGATTGATAATGTTGCGTGTTATAATGATGTTTGTTGAGTTATATTAAGAGTGTATCACATTAATTGATCCGCTTTCCGTTATTAAACAGCTGGAGAGACCTATTTCCATATTGATTGTCGTTACTGTATTCATGAATACATGGCGCAAATACATGTGAATACAACGCCGTACAGCTGAACTATCATGTTTTTTAGCCGATTTTTGCTACTGTATTCATGAATTCAGTAGCACGAATACATCGAATACATTACCATAACAACTAAAAAGATAGCTATAAGGAGTAATTATATATATGACAGCTGTAAAAAGTTAATAACCACTAAATAATAGTGATTTCTGAAAAAATTTCTATCTTAATTGCGAAGCTTAGTGTGAATGTGCTTTGGAAGAATTCTTCAGGATGGTGGACCTTGCACGGAAAATTAACATAGGCCCAGGCCCAATGAATTCTGACGTGTTCAACTTACCCTATCATATATGGACAGCTAAGCAAAGATACGTAGTTTTTAACCCATTTGTCCAATTAATGGAAGGAGTGTGACGCGTTTTTCATGGGCTCCTTCGCGTCCTCCACTTCTTCCCCGGCTATAAATGTTTCTAAAGCAGGTAGAAATTCAATTAATAAAAAGTCAAAATAAATTGGGGCAGAGAAAAGGTGGAAGAAGAAACCCTTAGCTGAATTTTTCGCGTTCTCATCTATCAGCGGCCACCGGATTTTCCTTCAACCATGGTAATACGCAAGCTTAAATCTTTTTTCTAATTTTGTTTTTATGAATTTTTGTGTCAATGTCATTGCTCCAAGCTTATTATTTGGATTACTAATTGTTGTGATCCGTCATCCCGTGATCTGTCTGATAATTGATTTCACTTTAGTTCAACAAACTCGAAACTTTCAGTCTTTTCTTTTCTTATTTTGAATCTTGAAATGTAATGTTACGATGGATTAATTGCTTTTCCCCCCTTTTTGTACCTGCCTGGATATTCCCGGGGCGGATGCAACTTAGAGTTAACGGGTTCAGTACTTTCTATGCCAAGCATAAATCTATGTCTAAAAATTACCTAAATTTGAAACAAATAGTAGATACGAACTCATAACTTTGAATATAAATGGGTTCAATGCTACGACCTTAAACCCATTGAATTTAAATTCTGGATCTGTCTCTAATTATTTATTATTTCTGGTTTATTAGTTTAATTAAGTTTTGAAATTCAAGGCCACATGGTTGATCTGATGATTGATTTCATCTCACTTCAATAATTTCTTATATTTTCGTCTTTTCCTTTCTTGATTAATTTTTTTCTGGTTTTCGGTAACAATGACAGTGCTTCTGGCTCATTATTTGTTTAATTGTTGTGATCCATTGCCAGATGATTTATATTCAATTCATCATTTGAGTATTTTGTTGATCTGTTAGTCAGAACAATTTTTTTGTAATTAGATTTCTCTTTTTTTTTGTTGAATGTTAGTAGCACATAATTTACCTTGAAAGTAATGGGTGGAGTTATCTTAAATAAGTTATTTTGGAGGGAAATATAGATGCATAATTTAACGAATGGTTCACTAAAATGTCTAATAACAGAATTAAATCAATTGTTTGTTTTTCTTTTGGACAAATTCCAATAATTAATCGAAATGGAAAAGATAGGCGTCTTTTGAGCGTAGATCTTTTCTCGTTGTCTGCTGCAATTGGCAAACTTGGGTATCTTACCTACTTAAAAGAGCAAAAGACCTTTAGTGCTTGGACTTTCCAATATTATTTAGCTTTTTGGCGTAGAATTGATAGTATGTTTGGTTTGGATTCTTTTGAAAGTGCTTCTCCCAATTGGCAATATCCTATGTATTTCTTGCATTGCTTCCATGCTCTACTATTCCAGGTGCCTAGGAGCTTGGTTTTTCGTAATTCCAAGACTTAGTATCCCATCCATGCTCTAATGATAGTTTAGGCTGTTAGCATTTGGGCTGTTTAAATAGTTGAATCAGCATTAGTCTCATAAAAAAAACTTTTATATATATATATATATATATATATAGTGTGGGGGAAGGGCCAAATATGCCCCTCTACTTTCATATATTGTCTATATTTAACTTTCGTTATACTATCGGGCAAAATTTACCTCTACCATTATACTATCGGGCCAAATTTACCCCTACAATCTACAAACTTTTAAAATACCCCTTGATCCACATTCCTTTTATTTAAATCACTTGTTAATCTTCTTGGTCCACTATTTTTGAAATAATTGGCTTAACTTCTTTATGAATTAGAGAAAAAAATATTAATAATACAACCGAATAAACAAAGTATAGTAAATTGAAAAATTTAAATTAGGTAGCTTTCTTAATTCTAAAAGTATTTACAACATCCCAATTTTAATGAATCCGTTGAACCAAATGTATGGAGACTTTGTAAGTATTAGTGATTGTAGATGAAGTTTCTCGGAACCTTTTGCATTGTCTAATTCAACGTTACTTTAATTAAATGCCTACATATTGTGCACTCTTAAGTAAGTCGATAGAACTCTATACTAACCAGGCAATGGCAAAATATATTTGAATATAATATACATGTACATACATAATGACCAGCTGCATATAATACACAATAAATAGACCCACTAAATTCTACGGTGTATATATGATTGCAAAATAAATAAAATTCTAAACCAATTTTATTTATTACAAGAAGAGAAATGGGTGCATCGGTAATTTAAAAAAAATATGAATAATTGCTATAGTCTAGTAACTTTAGCATTCACATCAATAGTAATTTTTGAAAATATCGGAGCAAGAAGAACAACAAGTGATTTAAAAGAAAAATTGGGAGATTTTGGATTACTTAACAGATCAAGGGTATTTTTAAAAGCTTGTTGATTGTGGGGGTAATTTGGCCCAATAGTATAACGGTAAGGGTATTGGCCCGATAGTATAACAGAGGTTAAATGTAGACAATATATGAAAGTGTAGGGGTATATTTGGCCCTTTTCCCTATATATATAGGGTGTGTTTGGTGTGGGGAAAAAACATTTTCACCAAAAGATAAAAATTTATTTCCAGTTCTGCCATCAAATGATAATAAGGCAGAAGTTCTCCAATCTTCTAGCTGTGTTAGCTCGACCCTTGAACCCAATATGGCAAGCCTCTATCTATTGGATAAGGTTGCGATTTGTTAAGTTGTTATTATTTTTTTGCTCATATTCTTTGCTCTAAGTTTCATCTCAAAATTGGTGCTATGAATCAGTGTTTGGAAAAGCGCTCGCTTTAAGCGCGAAGCGACCATGTATTGCTTTTATCTGCCTGAGGCCACTCGACCGAGAGAAGCGCACGCTTTAGTGGACGAAGCTGTTAAAAAAGCGCAGAGGGCCCTTTTTAAAAAAAAAAAAATTTGGGTATGTTTTTTTATTATACAAAACAGACCCCTAAGATCGCTTCTGTTAATTGCTCGACAAAACAAACCCTTCTCTCTTCTTCATCAGACAAAACTTACCCTTAAGTCTTAGCGGCACTCCATGTTCATCGATAGTGTCCCTTCATAGTTTTAGATTTTTATTATGTTATGTGGTTTTGTTCGTCTCATGTATTGTATTCCCCGTTGCTATTATTTGGTACTATTTATCCTTTATCTCTCCATTTTTCTTTTCTCTTTCTTCTTTCTTCCTTCCTTGCTTTCCTCTTCTTCTTGCCTTTCCTGAGCCGGGGTGTATTGGAAACAACCTCTCTACTTCCATTAGGTAGTAGGGGTAGGGGTAAGGTCTGCGTACATACTACCTTCCCCAGACCCCACTTGTTGAGTTCATACTGGGTTTGTTGTTGTTGTTGTCGTCGTCTTCTTCCTTTATCTCTGAAGTCCAGAGTCGGGACTCTGGACAGCTCTTGTTTGATATTTCCCCCCCTTTTATTCTTATTTATTAATTTTAATATGTATTTTAGTTTATAAAATTAATTATTATATATATGTTATATTTTTCAGTTTATTTTATTTTTTTAGTGTATATTTCAGTATATAAAATTAATTATTATATATATGTTATATTTTTAGTTTATTTGATTAATTTTATATGTATTTCATTTTAGAAAATTCATTATTATATATATATATATATATTGTATTTTAGTTTGTTTGATTTTTTTTAATGTGTATTTCAGTATGTAAAACTAATTGTTATATATATTATATGTATTTTCAGTTTATTTGATTATGTTTTGTAAGAATTGCGCTTCACTTTAATAAAGCGTGCGCTTCGCTTTTGAAGCTAGGCGAGCCCTTGTTGCTTTTTTGCGCTTCGCGCTCTTAAAAACACTGCTATGAATAACTTAAGAAAAGGATGGTATTTTGACCAGATTACCTTCAAAATGGACAGCATTGATTTAGGCTTAGGAATGGAGATCATAGCTATTTCACGACTAAAGGGAGGCGGCTTCCCTCTGCTAAACCCCTAAACCAGAGGGGAGGTGTAAGTTATTGGATATTTGTAATATGAATGTTCCGAATGTTGAATACTAGAGCTCCTTTGCTGGAATGCTTGATGTTTATCCTGTACGTCTAGAGACTTGGTTGCTTGTTGAAAGCTGGCTATGCTTTCTTTTCTTTCTTTTCAAAAAGATATACTAGTAGTTTGAACAAGATTTTGTTATGAATCATTCTTTTGTTTTGTTGCATATGATCAGACGACATCAAGACGTCTTGCTGACAGGAAGATTGAGAGGTTTGAGAAAAACATTACCAAGCGAGGAGCTGTTCCTGAAACTACCGCAAAAAAGGGAAACCAGTATCCTGTTGGCCCTATATTGCTTGGTTTCTTTGTCTTTGTTGTCATTGGCTCATGTAAGATCTTCGTATCTTCTTGTCCCTTTTTGTGCCCTGAGGCGTTAAACTACAAGAATCTAAATTCTAAGCTCTCTTTCAAAATTGTTTAGCTTAAAAGACAAGTAACAAGAACATCACTATGTATTTCTCGCCATTTACCAGAAAGTCTATGTGCATTAATATTTGACATTATATGTCAGCTGTTAGGAATGAGTAGGTAAGCTGGTTTTTTTTCTTTAAAAACACGTTTTTTTTTTAACCTTCGAGAGATTATTTTTCTTTTGGTATCCCTGCACCATACAATTCTTTCATGTCACTTAGGTTACTACATGCATATTTCTTTTGTTTTCGTTTTGGTTGAATTAATCCTTTTTTCTCCCATTGCAGCTCTGTTCCAGATAATAAGGACCGCAACAAGCGGGAGCATGGCTTAAGCATGGAAGTTACAAGTGGTGGTGTTATAGGCTTTTGCCTGCTTGTTGTAGTAGTGTTTTTCTCAAAGTTTAGCCCAATGTAGAAATTGAAGAGAAACTTCAATAGAAGTGATTTTAACTTGTGAGATACTCGGAAAAGTATAAATATTCTCCTGTCTCGTGTTTGGTATATTTGTGTCCATTGCGTTCTTGCAGAGGTTTAAATATCCTTTCACGTCTTAGTATAAACGATAACGATTATTATAAAATCCTTTATGCTGGGAAGCATATTACCAAACGGAAGAATTTCCATTCTGGATGTTACTCTTTCCAACAAAGGTTATTACTAGTTTCCAATGCTAGTTTCTTTTTAAACTTTTCGAGAAAAATGGCACAGAACTCTAACGTCTACAAGACTTCACACATTAACTATCCTAGCTTTACAATATCTTTTGTTTCATTCTTTTGGAACAATCACAAACAAGTGCAATACTTATGATTCCTCGTGGAATTCACAGGCACAGCAGGCAAATCACCAGAAGTAAATTGAACCAAAATTAGGTTTAAACACCATTCTATCTGAAAGTCCCCACACGCAAATTACATGATCCACAATGAGCATCAATAGAAAAGCTAGAAACAAATTTTCCGATACAACACATAACAAATTCTCAAATTCTGAGAGGTTGTACTCTTTCCCTTGAACGTTTAATGTAATAATAAGTAGTTCTAGATTAGTCCTCCGGAATCAAAAGCTTAACAACTAGATGTTTATACAAGAGAGTGGTAATAAATTCAGAGATCCTTTTCTTCTATACCAGCAAAGAGAAGACTAGGCTGCAGATTATGATGGGAAAAGCTAAAACCATATGATATAACAAATCGCACCCTGCTGTGACTAGAAATTTACTGGGCATCCCAAGTCAAGCATAAGCTGTGAGACGGGGGTGAAAAGCAGTCCCGCACGCAATCCATTGCCTCTTTCTCCCACGGGGCAACACGCAACCGGGGACCTTCATCCATTCTCTGGTTGAGAAATCATACGTTACTAGCCGGTTCATTTGTCTTGATCTTAACGATAGCATGAGCAAACCTTTGTTACCCAAGCAAGTCATCCGAACGTGCTTTCCATAAAACTCCAAGCACCATATATTTGGCATTCTGTCAACCTCCTTCCACAAAAGAGTCATCTTTTGCAGTTCCCATATGCACACGCAAGTGGCTGCATTCTTTGTCAGCAGCCCGACAAGCATTATACGGCCCCCACATTCTGCTAGTGTATGATCACTCAGATGTAGGGGTGCAGGGATAATGAACTGCTTCCAGATCCCAGTAACCATGTCATAGGACACGATTCCATCAGGCTCTGAGCGCATAAAGTAAAATTTATTACCGATGGTGACTGTCTGCGACTTGAAGTTGAGTGCCAGAGGGAGCTTAACATTTGAGGACATAATTCCTGGACGAGTCCAAGAGTTCTTTCTGGAGTCGTAAACTTCAAATTCACCATCACAACCAACCCAAAGGATACTGTAAGCTGATTTCCCACTCAATGTCATCCCTACTGCCACACGAGACCACACCTTAACAGATCTGGCTGGTAACTCTTTAAAGGACCTTGTAAGAGGGTTGCATATGTAGAAGCTCCTATGTCCAATATCAAGGAAACAGACAAGACCTCCTGCAGAAGCAACTGGCAAGACTATCAACTTGGTCGGCAGTGCAGGTATAGTAGGATGGTGCCATTTCTTCAACGTAGGGTCGTACATGGCTCCAGTATTCACGTTTTCATGAGTAATGGTGTAGAACCACGGTTGTGGTTGAGGAACTTGGGTGCACTGTTCAGAAAAACTTTGGGACATCAGCATTGAGTTCCATTTGCGGCAGACAGATCTGAAGCGGAAAAAAGTGGCAATTGGTAATCTTGCAACAACAGCTTCAAATAAGTCTTCAGGAAATTCTTTCCATATTTGCGGATCCAAATTCTCTATGGAGCATGAAGTTCCAGTCACTTTTCCTCGATTCCTCTCCTTCCGAGCTTTCTTTTTTGGTGGAGGCTTTCCAGGTTCCAACATCTTGAGATTTTCAGATTTTCCAGCAGTCATAATGATATTGTAGCAACCGTCTTCAGCAGAACTGTCATCAAGATTCAGAACATAACACCTGCACAGATACAAACCTGGTTCATTCACATATTTTCTTCCAAGCTACAAAGTTCCAAATTATGCCATGAATCAATGAAATGATATAAATATGAGAAACTGAAAAAGGACCAAACACCACCGCAAGTTGACCCTTAATAGGCGAATCCAAAATTGGGTATAACCATGGATTTAGATACTAGTTTTATTGTTTGCTCATGGAGTATTCAAGAAAAAAGCTTGAATTGGCAGCTCGATACTCCTGGTGAACTGACCTACCCTAACCTGACACAAGCAAAAAAATATAGTATACTAAGGACCATATCAAAGGAACTCAGCAAAATGACCCCGTAACGTATACCGTAGCACTGCATCAGCTCTATCTAAAATGCTAAGGCATTTGAGAAGACTCCAGATTAGGTAAATATAGGTTCTGCACCTCAACCTTTGGCAAAGCTAGCAAGAAAGTTCGATTTTACAAACAAGCTTAACTTACAAAGTTCTATTTTTACTAGCTCATTTACTTCATATGATTATCATCATGTCTAAGAGAACATTAAACATCGAGGAATTTTTCATGTTCGATAATTTTCCAAAACATTCTGATTTGTTTTTCACATGTATCACTTTTATGGTCAAGTTTGACCAATGCACAAATTTATGCATTTTAGCCAGAAATGTGTAACCAATATCCTCAACCTAAGTCGTTACAGAGTGGAAGTGCCAATAAACCTTTAATTCTGAAAGTAAGAATTAGCATACCTAATAACTTGGAAATATCCAGAAAATAAGCTTATTACTGTAAGTAGCATTCCCTAATTATTCTTCTACGTATCTCTAGAACATAACTGCTAGTCTTAACATGTGAATATTCCACTTAATTCACTCACCAATACACAAAGTAGCTAGCAAATATGTTACATGTAAAGACTATGTGACTTTCAAATGATTCCGGTTATTCTAGACCACACCAGTTGATGTTACTTAAAGGGGACGAAAACGTGTTCAAATGCACATAATTCAGTCACAAAGATGTTAGAAACCTGTAATCAAGTATGTGCCCCGTGGTCAATGAAAAGGGTGATAACCATGGGGCACCAAGGTTCAAATACTAGCAAAGACAAAATATACTAGGTGATTCTTCAAGTCTTCCTAAGCTTACAGAACAGGTACCCGATGGAATATCAAGGTACGCGTAAGCTGACCTAGACACCACCATTATCAAGAAAAGAAAAAAGAAATGCTGGAAACCATAAGTATAGCATTGAGGCCATGCAAGCAGGCAACCATCTCCGGCTAACTAGACAAGTATCATCCTGATGTAAGCTCCACTACTTTTGCTTTCTAAAAGATTCTATCTTCCAATTGAAATTGAGTTTTAACTTCGATTCTACTAATCCTCACTATTGTTTTGAGTAGAACTTTGGCCACCATCTGCTTATGTTTAAAAAAAATGATGACAAAGAAGATGAAAGCTTTGAGTTCCAGGTATTCCATAAGACTGTACTTTGCAATGAGAATGCCACATGCTCAAATTGTAGAACCGTAAAAGATTTCAAAATGGAGGAAAATTATGCTGTATAAAGCATCTTTTGATAATCCCATTACATAAGGGTACTTTGTTAGAAATAGGTTGGCATTGTGTTTCACACATGAAAGGACTACCAAACAGGTTTTAAATCATTATAATTTTTAAAATAGCACCCAAGCCCATATCTCGTTCCACTTTTACCGCTCTTTGAAGGTGTTAAAAAAATTTGTTCTCCAAACGACAAAGACTCTACTAGAGTATATTAAAATTTTATTTTGTTGGCTAAATTGCAAAGGCTCTTACTTAGAAAGATAAACTTTAAACTCAGAAAAGAAGTTCGCGAACTTATCATGTCGCAAAACAAAGAGCTCGGGGTTTGCGCATTTCAGAAATACTACAAGACAGTATATATGTTCTTTCCCTAGTGGGGGATGGCAAAAAGACACTTGAATCATTCCTAGCCTAATCAGTATTGTTTCCATATGTTTGCATTTCAGATACCGACTACCTTTAACTTGTCTAAAAGACCATTGGCTTTACCCAGTGGCAGCTGTCTCGATAGTAAAAGCTAAGGCTGGCTAGATTTCTTTGAATCCCTCTTGAAAATTCATTCATTCCGAAAGAATGCCATTGGGCATTTACCCAATACCATACAGTGCACAATACCACAAATGAAACAACATATGAATCATTAGACAATTAGGACAAATACTGTACCATTGCGGACTAGGAACAAACTACTTTTGAAATGATCATTCTACAACCAAGAGAACATGAGCTCAAGTTATGTATAACAGCTCTAGCATTGGGATTGTAAGCTTATAATAGTTGCAGGTGATCAGAATATATTAGCCCTTAAAATTTCAACAACAACTATGACAGAGTTACCGGATAATTGTACTGGTAGGAGGTAACAAGTAACCAGTGGAATGGCAGAGGTGTGCGCCACCGTTTTGAATAAAACAGATTTTTAACAAGACCTGTGACATATTTTTATTCACTAAAGAAAAGCAAGACCAAGATGTAAGACCTAAAGTTTACTAATTTGACAGTTAGGTAGTGCTAAGGAACACTTATAAGAGCAATTCGAGTATTTCAATAACTACCAAACATGAAATCACCAAACTAACAAAACAATGCAATTTCCCCAATTTGATCAACGCAGCAAATGCAACACACCCACAAAACAAAAAACAAACCCTCAGAAATATCGTAAAGTTGACACCTTTAAACCCAAAAGCACAAAGAAAGCAAGAAAAAAACACATTTCACAAAGTGGGAATTCAATATCAAACACCATTTAATCATACAGATCGACCAAAATACACACAAAAATTCAAAATTAACAGAAAACCCATGAGGTGAAATAAGGAAAGAAAGAGAAATATCAAACCTTGGGAGGTGTAAAAGCGGTGGGGATTGAAGAGGAAAAGAGAAGGTAGAAGAAGAAGAAGAAGAGGAAGAAGAAGAAGGAGAGAGTGTATTTTGTTGTTGTAAGAGTTGTTTAACTTGTCCAATGAGTTGCCTCAGCATGGCCAACACTTCCATGCCCTTTCAGGGGTCTCAGGCCCTATACCATATTCACACCCACCACCTCTCTCTCTCTCTCTCTCTATTCTGTATCTATCTATTCATCCATCTGAAAATGAAATGAAAAATCTCTCTTATTTGAGTTTTCTTTGTTGTTCGTGTGCGATACTTATTACCCACTCCTTTATTAACACGTCAGCTAGGGTCCCTTTGATCATGAGTAGTATTGACCGTGTACGCAACTTTTCCCCCTTTCTAATCAATTCTCTTACCGTCTTTATTTATTCCTTCCCCTTTTTTCCATTCTAACCTTCTTTTTCATTTCATTTTTCTCTAGAACAAAATTCTTACGTACTAATTAATCAAGAGATAATTTTATCTCCATCTCAAAATTATGATTAATCAATATTTTGTATTCATCCTATTTTATTTTATTCAGATAATTTATAATATTTTATATTAGACGTCAACTTATTACAATTCTCGTCTTTTATCAAAGCTTGAGGAACAAAATCTATAGCGTCAAAAAAGTGCAAAATAGAGTACCACAAGTTCAAATCTCAATAATTTTCTCGCTACCAATAATAAATTGTGTATTCTCTACTCTTATGTACATGTGAAAAATATTTTAAATTTACTCTTTAATCTTAATCTACAATTTTGTATTTGTTTACTCGTAAAATGATACAGTTGAATTTGTAATATGATTTATAGACACGTGAATTAGATTGATTCGAGAAAATAAAGTAATGAAGGAAAAAAATGAATAAATTAAGAGTAATTGAAGAAAATACGAGCATGGGCCTTGAATTAAACTTTCCCGGAAGCAAGAACAATATTAAAAACAGAGTACTTAGCAAAATAGTATACAAAATAAGAAAGTAATATTAGTTTTTTTCGTACAAGTATTTCGTGTCTTTCAGTGAGTACAAATTTTTCTACTTATAATTAAATTAGGGAGACAAGTATATGGGTAAAAATCTAATCAGAGAAATTTGGCATGCGAAGACAACTGTCATGAGTAACCTGAGAATCGAATTGAGCTGTCTGGCCGAGGTCGAGCAGTGATCAATAAGGCCGAGGTCGAGCAGTACAAATGGATGTAACGGCTAGTTTTGCTTTGGAATCTTCAAAAGAAATGTTATACTGAATATTCCCTCTAAATTGTACTTTTTAGGGTTTTCTAGGGATATCTCTTATCAAGGGGGAGGGCTTATCTGAAAAAAGGGGCAAAACTCTATCTCTAGAAAATATACAAACATATTTCTAAAGAGAGGAGATTATCTGTTATCCCATACACTCCATCAGATCCGAAAAGAGTCCTAAGATTCTTGTATTTGTCTATCATTCATCTTTATCAAATGAAAGAGGATCCGCCTCACTCAGGATTGGGTGAATCTTTTCCTTTATTTATATTTTATAGCCATTTAATGTTACTTAATGCATATTATTTTTTCATACTATTAAATCTGGCCATAATCACTGCCAGCATTTATACTCAACTATATTTTTCTATTTATGTTGTTCATCTTAGATCTAGAATTAATTATCTGTAACTAGGATTTACCCTCTATCTTCTTGTTTAATTAACTTAAACAATGTTTTGGTAAAATAATTTAGCGCCGTCTGTGGGGATTTTCTAGTTAAAATTTTAGTTTCTTCTAGATCTAAAATTGAATTATAGTTCCACTTTCTGTTCATTATAGCGTCACCATATCGCCACAAATGCAAACTTGAAAACATGTAGGCAAAAGCTTTAAAGCATGCCTTTGTAATATCTGTGGCTTAACTTTCTCTCTCTCCTTTGGTCCTTGTGGTGTTTCGTCCTTTCTGATAGGCACATTTTTTACCTACAATAATTGTCATTAAGGAAGCAAAGGCTAAAAACAATTTTATTAAAAGTAACTCATCTCATAAGGATATTTGTGGTATACTGTCCTTGTCATGCAGCACTATACCAAGTTCCTAAACTCAAGATTGGTTTTGTGCACCCAAGATTGGATTGGGTTACAAACTCATCGGGATCGGGACTGGGACTCGAACTCGAGGTCCCAACAGGCAAAGTAATTTGCCAGTCCATAAGACGCTCAGATATGACTATCGAAGCCGAGCTTGATTATGAGTCAGCTTTGTCAAATGATATATGGTCACTATCGTTTGAGATGAAGGAACTTAGTGTGAAATATAAACTCATTAAAGGGTGTCTCCTAACTGGACTGGTTAGTTCAATTTTTCTACCTTCTGGAGTGAACTCCTTTGATCTCAATGTTCAACATGTTGAGATCAACTTGAGGTGAAGAAGTTACTTTAGCTGCATTTTGCCTTCACTTGATTTGCTAGCTTCTACAAAAGTGAAATATCTCCAGTTTAGAGAATTGAATTTTTATGTTGCTTCATTAAATTTTTCTTTATCTCCAGATGATATTACCATCCTATTTGTACTTTTTTATTGAGGTCGAAAGAATCCAAGCGTGCCAGGACTGGTAAGAAACTATGGGAAATAGTAGCAACAAAAATTTTTTCTCTGACCTCAACTCCAAAGTTTACATTCTATAAAATTGCTAGCACCGTGTGCTTATGGTTGCACTATGTACATGCTTATGAGAAAATGCTTTACTGGTTGGATATTCGGTTGATGATGTGATAAAGAAATCCACTACTACTATTGCTCAGAGCAAAGCATATTCAAGAACTTTTAAGCAATAGTGGGAGGTTATTTTTCAAATGTTGATTCGGCCTTGCCTGACTTAACATTCGGCCTCCTCGCCCGATTTGACATTCGGCCGCCTCGCCCGAATCTACATTCGGCCTCCCCGCCCGATTTGACATTCGGCCTCCCCACCCAAATAGAAAGCCGAGCTTAGCCTTATGCAGGATTGAGAGAACGCTTATTCTCATGCAAATAGAAGGCCGAGCTTAGCCTTATGCAAATAGGGAGGCATGACTTAGCCTCATGCAGAGTTCGGGACAGGGCTTAGTCCCGTGCAGAGAAAAGGCAGAGCTTAGCCTAATGCAAATATGGAGGCATGACTTAGCCTCATGCAAGATTGAGACAGAGCTTAGTCTCATGCAATGAATAAATAGTTGGTGATATCAGAGTATTTCTTAGTTGGGAATGAGTTCGATATCTTTGTGTTTATGATGGGTGTGATTCCAAGGTGTGCATACTCCATGTTCCCGCATTCGAAGAAAAATTGTGAGTTTTGCAAGGGGGAGGTCGGTTCGTGCCTCCGTCTGCTTGATTGATTTTCTCTGCTCTGTCTGAAGATCTTGTTCAAATTGTTGGGGCAGCATTTGCTAAAGCATATTTTATTTCAAAAAAGCAGGCACGCATAATTTTCAAAGGCATAGTAAAATATAGTTTAGAAAATTGGTTAGATGAACCAGTGACTGTGACACGATCAGAGACATCGCGACTTCTCCTGCCGTAGAATTTTGAGGGTCCTCCTTAAAATTCTGCCCCAGTTAACTAGACAACATTTCTGACTGATCCATATACTGCGATTGGCTGAACTTGCTTCGAAATTTTGAGGGTCCTCCTCAAAATTCTGCCCCAGTTAACTAGACAACATTTCTGACTGATCCATATACTGCGATTGGCTGAACTTGCTTCGAAATTTTGAGGGTCCTCCTCAAAATTCTGCCCCAGTTTCTGATGGTGGGGAAATGGAAATTTTATTGAATTGTGACCGAACCCACAGGGCTGCCTACGTATCCTCTCTAAAATGGGAATCAGGTCGATCGTAGTTCAATTTACATCATATGAAGAAGCATAAATAGTTTACACATAGTATCTTTTGACTGCATCTGAGTTGATTGGCTTCAGCCAAATTTATCCATCCATTTCTGCGAGTATGAGGGATCCTCCTATTAGTACTCTGTGGACCATGTAAGGACCTTGCCAGTTAGGAGAGAATTTCCCTTTGGCTTCATCTTGATGCAGGAAGATCTTCTTCAATACCAGCTGCGCCAGTGTGAATTGTCTTGGTTTGACTCTTTTGTTGAAAGCTCGGGACATTTTGTTCTGATAAAGCTGGTCGTGACATACTGCATTCATCCTCTTTCCGTCTATGAGGGCTAGCTGCTCATAGCGGCTCCTTATCCATTTCGCGTCGCTGAGCTCGGCTTCTTGTATGATCCTTAAGGAAGAAATTTCCACCTCGACGGGAATGACAGCTTCAGTACCATAAACCAGTAGATAGGGAGTTGCCCCGGTTGATGTGTGGACTATGGTACGGTATCCCAGTAAGGCAAATGGTAGCTTCTCGTGCCATTGTTTGTGATTCTCTACCATTTTCCTTAGTATCTTCTTGATGTTTCTGTTGGCAACTTCCACGGCTCCATTCATTTGGGGTCTATATGCTGTGGAATTCTCGTGCTTGATTTTGAAAGTATCACACAGGGCTTTCATCAGGTCACTGTTGAGATTGGCGACATTGTCAGTGATGATGGATTCTGGAACCCCAAACCGACAAACAATTCGATCGAGAACAAAATCCGCAACGACCTTCTTAGTCACAACTTTGTAATATGCGGCTTCTACCCATTTAGTGAAGTAGTTGATAGCCACCAAGATGAACCGATACCCGTTTGATGCGGTGGGCTCGATTGGACCAATGACATCCATTCCCCAAGCGGCAAAGGGCCAAGGTGAGCTTGTTGCATTAAGCTCGTTTGGCGGCACGTTTATCATGTCTGCATGTACTTGACATTGGTAGCACTTCTGAACATACCAGATGCAATCCGTTTCCATGGTCATCCAGAAATAACCTGCCCTTAGTATCTTTTTGGCTAAGAAAAAGCCATTCATGTGCGGGCCGCAGGTCCCGACATGTATCTCTTCGAGCAACTTAGAAGCTTCCTTTGCGTCGACACACCTTAATAGTCCCAAATCAGGAGTTCTTCTATATAGGGTTCCTCCACTCTGTAAGAAATGATTGGACAACCTCCAGAGCGTGTGTTTCTGAATATGGTTTGCGTGCTCCCGGTACTCTTCTTTTGCTAAATACTTTTTAATGTCGTGGAACCAATGCTTCCCGTATGTCTCCTCTTCGACGTGAGCACTATATGTCAACTGATTATGGATCCTTACTGGGATAGGATCAATGAAGTTCTTGTCTGGGTTCTGTATCATCGATGACAAAGTGGCCAATGCATCGGAAAACTCATTCTGAATTCTGGGAACATGCCAAAACTTTATCTTTGTGAACCTCTTCTTCATTTCTTGCACATGATGCAGATATGGAAATATCTTGGAATTCTTGGTAGCCCACCCGCCTTGTACCTGGTGCACAAGCAAATCTGAATCGCCGATTACTAGCAGTTCCTGAATGTTCATGTCATTAGCCATGTTGAGTCCTAATATGCAAGCTTCGTATTCCGCCATGTTGTTGGTGCAGGGGAATCTAAGTTTCGCAGATACCGGAGAATGTAGACCAGTTTCTGATACCAAGACGGCTCTAATGCCGACTTCTTTGAAATTCGCGGCTCCATCGAAGAACATTCTCCAACTATCGTAGGCTTCAGCAATGTCTTCTCATACGAACGATACCTCTTCATCGAGAAAATACATTTTCAGGGGTTCGTATTCTCCTCCTACAGGATTTTCGGCAAGGTGGTCTGCCAGTGCCTGTCCCTTGACTGCTTTCTGAGTTACATAGACAATGTCGAACTCACTCAACAATATTTGCCACTTAGCCATCTTCCCAGTGGGCATGGGCTTTTGAAAGATGTACTTCAAGGGATCCATTCTTGATATGAGATATGCTGTATAAGCAGAGAAGTAGTGTCTTAGCTTCTGAACTATCCAGGTCAAAGCACAACAAGTACATTCTAGCAGAGATTACCGTGCTTCATAAGGAGTGAACTTCTTACTCAAGTAGTAGATGACCTGTTCTTTTCTCCCTGTCTCGCCGTGCTACCCCATAATGCAGCCGAAAGCTCCATCTAGTACTGCAAGGTAGAGTAGCAGTGGTCTACCTGGCTCTGGCGGGACCAAGACTAGTGGTGTTGATAAGTACTCTTTGATTTTTTTTGAAAGCCTTCTGACAATCCTCGGTCCAACTAGTTGCAGCGTCTTTCTTCAACATCTTGAAAATCAGCTCACATATTACTGTGGATTGTGCTATGAAACGGCTAATGTAGTTAAGGCGCCCAGGAAACTCATTACATCTTTCTTGATTTTTGGCGATTGTAACTCTTGGATGGCTTTGACCTTCGATGGATCCAATTCTATTCCCCAACGGCTGACGGTGAATCCCAATAGCTTTCCGGCAGGAACCCCGAATGCACACTCCGCGAGGTTTAGTTTCAGGTTGTACTTACGCAGTCTGTCGAAGAATTTCCTCAAGTCTGCTATATGATCTGTGGCCTTCTTGGATTTGATGATGACATCATACACATACACCTCTATCTCCTTATGTATTATGTCATGAAAAATAGTAGTCATGGCCCTCATGTAGGTGGCCCCAACATTCTTTAGGCTGCATGGCATCATCTTGTAGCATCACACCCCCATGGTGTAATGAAGGTTGTTTTATCAATGTCCTCTTCATCCATCCAGATCTGATGGTAACCGGCGATGCAATCCACAAAATACTGGAGTTCATGCTTGGCACAATTGTCGATCAAGATGTGTATATTTGGAAGCGGGAATGGCTCTGTTGAGATCCCGACAATCGACACAAACTCTAACTTTCCCATCCTTCTTTGGAACATGCACAATGTTGTCTAGCCAAGTTGGATATTCAACTACCCTGAGGACCTTGGCTTTGATCTTCTTAGTAACCTTCTCTTTGATTTTCAAGCTCATATCAGGCTTGACTTTCCTGAGTTTCTGCTTTACGGGTGGAAACATAGGATTTGTGGGCAACTTTTGGGCCACGATGGACGTGCTTAATCCGATCATATTGTTTTAAGACCATGCAAAGATGTCCTTATACTCTTTTAAGAACCGAGTATACTCCTCTTTCTCTGACGGTGACAAGTGGATGCTGATGCGGGTCTCCTTGACAGTTTCGAAATCTCCCAAGTTAATTATCTCCGTTTCTTCCAGGTTGGACTTAGGCTTGTTCTCAAAATCCTCTACTTCTCTACCAATCTCCTCAATTATTTCATCATCTTCTTCTGAGTCACTATCCTTTTGTTGCGTTGTCTCGTTACATGTCACAGTTATCGGTTCATCGAGATAGGAAATAGTAATGATGTATGGATAAAGATACGAGAGAAAAGTGGTAATAATAAACATCAATTTATTGGAAGCGTCAAACAAAAGATTTTTAATAATTTAAATAACATTTTGGGACATCGGAAATATTATTTTTTTAAAACAAAATGCAAAAGGGAAATCATTTTTGTAGAAAAGCAAAAATAAACAATGTTGTTCAGCCTTGCTACCCCGGGACTCGTCAGGCCCTTGATGGTCTAACAGTCCAGTTCTTGAGGAATGTTCCCCTCTCCACAGCTTGGATAGTAGGGCCTTCTTCCTCCTTCTCCCCGGCAATTACACAACAGTCCATGTCATCATCTTCCAAAAACAAATTCCTTAATGCCTCCAACGCTTCTTCTTCCTCTGATCCCCATATGATGTCGGCCTGATGGAAGGTCTGACTCATGTGTGGCACAAGCTTCTCCAGTGGATAGTATGGACCACGCCACGCTGGTGACCAATCTTGATATTCTTGCCAGGTGTATTGGTATCCCAGCCCAAAAGTGGTACCATGGCGCTTTGGCTGTATTGGTTTGGAGATGCCCTGAAGATTTTTACCAAGCCCCTTGCCGGGCTCGTACCCTTTCCATGCCAGTATACTTTCTATCTTGCTACTATACCACTTTTCCTTCTCGATTGCGTTAACCCGCTCGATACGATGGTAGGTTTCTCCACCTAGCTTCATTCTGTTTTCAACCACTGGGATAGTCTAACTAGTGTAAATGGGGTTGCTCTCATCTCCATGGATAATTACTTCTTGATGGTTCCACTCGAACTTCCCAGCCTGGTGCAAAGTTGATGCTACAGCCCCGGCGACATGTATCCATGGCCGTCCCAACAACAGATTATAAGATGCGGATATATCCAGTACATGAAACTCAACATCAAACCATGTAGGACCCATCTGCAGACAGAGATTAGTCTCTCCAATGGTAGCTCTCTGAGACCCGTCGAATGCTTTCACATTCATAGTTCCCTCTCGTATCTCATGTAGACCTTTGCCTAACCTCTTCAGCGTTGTTAATGGGCAAATGTTGAGGCTGGATCCTCCGTCGATCAGAACTTTGGCAATAAACTTGTATTCATATTGCACTATGATGTGCAGTGCCCTGTTGTGATTCAAACCTTCAGGTGGCAGCTCGTCCTCGTGGAAGGTGATTTTGTGTCTTTCTAGAACCTGCCCCACCATATTGGCCATTTCTCAACCAGTGATATTGTTGGACACATATGCTTCACTCAACACCTTCAATAGAGCATTCATGTGTGCCTCAGAATTTTGTAGCAGCGATAGGATAGATATCTGAGCAGGAGTCTTGTTCAAATGATCAACGATAGAGTACACCCTTACCTTTACCTTCCTCCAGAGGTCATCCAGACCAGTCTCAATAATGGGCGGTCTGCTGGAGCCCTGCTTACTAGTTTCTCCCAAGTGTTCTGGCGTATAAACCCTTCCTGTTCTGGTCATCCCTTGCGCAGCGCCGGATTCTTCCATTTTTGTCTTCCCTTTTCTTCTAGCCTCGGCCACATAATCCCAAGGTATGTCATTGGTACTGAAGGACGGCGTAGGTGATACCGTCACTGTGAAAGGTGTGGCTACTTCCTCCTCAAATGGAACAGGTGTGGCTGCCGGTGGTGCTACTTCAACCTCAAATGGAACCGATGCAGTTACCTCAACCTTAACTGGCTGCTGTATTTGCACTGCAATAGGATTGAGTGTCACTGTGGGTTTCTTAGGATCGTCACCCTCTTTGATAAGTCCAATTGATTCCTCGGGATCCCACTCCTCATCAGTTTCTATCACATTGATCCCTTCGCCCCTATGATATGAGGCTTGTTGCGGACGTTGGGTTCATCTTCCTTCGCCTGGATGACCTTATTATCAATCAAGGTCTGAATCTTATCCTTCAATGTCTGACACTTGTCAATAGTGTGCCCTTTCATACCGGAATGATATGCACAGGTTTTTTCCGGATTGACCCATTGAGATGAATTCTCCATGGCCACAGCGGGAATGGGGGTGACATAACCAGCAACCTTCAACCTTTCGTACAACTGGTCGATGGGTTCATCAATGGTGGTATACTGTTTGGGTGGTTTGCGGTCAAAGTTAGGCCATGGTTTCTGTTAGTTAGGACGAGTTGGAGGTGACTGAAAGTAGGATAGTTGGGAATTATATGTATGGTAGGCAGTAGCGGGATGAGAATATCTGGGAGGTGATGATTGGTATGTAGGTGGAGGTATTTGGTATGTGAGTGGAGTTTTGGGTCCTTGGGCAACCATTACTGTTCCCACATCTTTCTTTTTTGATATACCACCTTATTGTAATGCTTTATTCGTGGCATGCAGTGCCTTAAAATTTGTCACCATCCCGCTTTTAATACCCTCCTCAATCCTTTCTCCGAGTTTGATGATATCGGAGAACTTACGGTTCTCAATAACCATCACCTTTTCATAATACTGTGGATCCTATGCCCGAACAAAGAACTTGTTCATCTGTTCCTTGTCCAATGATGGTCTAACCTTGGCTGCTTCCGACCTCCACCGAGTAGCATACTCACGGAAGGTCTCAGTTGGTTTCTTCTTTAGATTCTGGATATAGAAGACATCCGGTGCATTCTCCGAATTAAATCTGAATCTGTCCATAAAGTCGGACGCCATGCTCACCCAATTGGCCCACTTCTTAGGATTCTGACTTATGTACCAGGACAGGGCATCTCTAGTAAGACTCCTCATGAAGAACTTCATTCGAATCTTCTCATCCTTTCCGACCCCCACGAGCTTGTCACAATAAGTCCTCATATGAACTTTGGGATCACCCTTTCTGTCAAACATTTCGAACATGGGAGGTTTGTAACCCTCCGACAATTCTATATCTGGTTGTATGCATAGATCCTCATAGTTCAAACCTTCTATCACTTTACCCTCAACACCCTGAACTCGACTTGTCAACTTCTTGAGCTTCTCAACTATGTTCTTGATGAGCAGGTCCTTCTTTGCAGATTCTGGTGTATAGGATATTGGTCGAGTGGAGTGAGGTAGGGTTTCCACGTATATAGGGTTGTTTTGGTAAAGTCCAAGAGTTTGGGTATTACGATGATCATTGGTGGAGTTTTGGGGTTCAAGAATAATTTGTGGGGTATTTTGGGGAGTGTGATAGGTGGTTTGCTGGTATTGGGGAGGGAGAAGTTGATTTTGAGTTAGGGTTGTATACTGGTGAGGTGCAGAAGGATTTTGCGGGCGTTTGTTGGGTGTGTTTTGAGGTGGTACAGGGTCCTGGTTGTTTGAGTGATTGATGTCTGGGATGTTGAGTATGGGGGAGAGCTTTGCTAAGATACGGACCTTCTCAAGCTCGCCCTGAAGTTCGAGTATTTTCTGCTCAAGTCGTGAAACCGCATCATTTGGGGGTAGTACCCCGAACATCGGAAGTTTCTGCATTCTCAACATGTGCATTGTTATCCTTTCTGATGCCGTTCATGTCATCCATTTTTGCTTTTCCTTTGACTTTTGGTGGACTAGGAGGAGGAGAAGGTGGAGGGCCCCTGGATCTTGTATGATAAGCTGATGATGCCAGTATGCGCGAACCAACCTTTGGGGAGGGGAATAATCAAAAAGAAAGAAAAAAAAAAGTAACCAAGTTAGTGAGAGTTCTGAAAAGAAGTATTTGAAGTATTTAAACACATATTGCAGTAAGGTAAATTCACGTCCTATTTTGGGAGCCTCGTTGTGCTCGAGGTAGGCCTAGCAACAAGTTGATTTGGAGAACTTAAGTGCCAATAATTTCCTCATTTCATTAATGTAAAAAAAGATGAATAAAAAACGACACTAAGATAAGGTAAGTCACTACTGGCACTTGGCCTTATTACATTTAGTAAAGCAAATAAACCTAAACTACTTGGTGCCAGAAGGACCTTCTCCAGGGTTGATCTTCCTAGCTCCCTCGATCAGGTTCCCCAGTTCGCGCATGCCCAACAACAAGTATACCCTTGATAGATGTCCTCCCTCTCTTCCTTCAGCATTTTGGCAGTCGACGACTCTTTTCCTTGTCTTCTCCTCCAGTTCCATCAAACCCTTGTCCAGATATTCCACCCTTTGGTTAGACGTGATAGCCAATTCCATCCATTCATTGATTAGTCTCTTATCTGTCTCGTGTATCTCCATATATTCAGCCTCGGTCTCATGGATCCTTTTGCGCAGTTTGTTGTATTCCACTTGGGCCTCAACATCTTCGTCTATGACCCTGTTTCCCCGACCGATTCCTGGCTCAACTATCCCTGCTAGGCTATCCTCCAACCATGATAGGTAAAAGCGTACATGTCCTACATGATACCTGTGTGGCTCGATGGTATCCTTTTCTACAATAATTTTTGAGTGCCACATATGCTGAGCTTGACACTTGTAAGGTATGTCGTCATCCTGAAAATCTGCCCGATAGTGACTCATTTTTGCAACCCACGGTATGCTCTGCTTCCTGCCTACCTGTCTCATAACCCTGATGGGAACATAAAGGTATATTCCCCTTAACCCGATCAACACCAAGTGTGGAGCGTCCCTAGACCTGATGATGAACTCGTCAGTGCGGAACCACTCGAACATCCATTGGACCTGATCCTCAGTCAAAATGTCGAAAACTGCATCCATTCTGTAGCACTTTCTGGTTGAGCGAACCTATCCGGGATGTAAGTCCTTCTCTTAGGGTGATGGAAAGCTATATGATCATTCCACACCCTTCGTGGAAACTCTTGACGATATTGACCCCTTTGGAGATGCTCCAATAACCAAACCTGTAGCAACAAATTACAACCTTCGAAGTGCTTGAACCCCTTCTGGCAGTGGTCCAAGGCCCAATAAATGTCAACTATGATCATAGGGACAATGGTATATGTTTGCCCCTCGATCCCTTCCATTAATGTTTTGGCTACCATAGCAGATCTGGTGTGAATTCTGTCCCCTTTCGTTGGGAACACTATCATACCCAGGAAGCAAACAACGAACACAAAAACCCTGTGGTGAATATGACCCAAGGAAGTTATAGAGAACTCGTCATGGAACATACGGTAAGACTTTCTATGACCGTATCGTTCATATAAGTAGTCAAATGGTACATAAGACTTCTTTAAGCACTCCAAATCATCATTCTTTTTCAAACCCATCATCTTCAGAAATCCCCTAGCGGTGCGATTTTCTGGCACCAATAAACCAGGACTGTCCCAAGGTAGCCCAGCGAATCCCCCTATTTCTTCAAGGAGCGGGGTCATTTCTATATTCCCGAAGCGAAACACTGATCTTTCACTATCCCAGAACATGGTTGCAGCTTCAATAAACATATTGTTTGTTTGGATGTCTAACAGAGAAGGCAAATTTCCCAGGACATTCTTCACATGCTTTTTGTCACTTGAGGAAAGATCCTCCCACCAATCTAGTAGCAGTGGTGGTATATTACAGACCATGCCAAACCTGGGGACTTCGTGCCTTATTTTATGCAAAACTAAGGTTAGGCCCTTTCCCCCTCCTGATTTGACTATTTATACATCAGTGATTAGCATACTGACACTTTATTTCTCCAAAATTAATGCACAAAATCGTGGTTGCGTCCGTTGGGATTATGGAAACCCCGGTGGAATTTTGGACAAGGCTTGTCTTATAAGGTTATTATAACAACAACAACAAACCCAGTTTGATCCCAACATGTGGGGTCTGAGGAGGGTAGTTTGTACGCAGACCTTACCCCTACCTAATGCAGGTAGAGAGGATGTTTCCAATAGACCCTCGACTTAGGAATCTTAAAGGGTTATTATGCGGACAACATATTAACCCCGGTTAGGTTTGACCATGATGCAGGTACAATTATAATCAGAGTAAGGTTGCTTACAAGGGTCTAGACTGGTACCCTCAAGCGGAAAACTTGAGGGGGAAAGGCATGGAACCGTCGACTGCACCGCTAATAGACTAGTTTTACCGCAAATAAGCCTTTTCAAATTTAAAGGGTGATATATAGTGTGTACGACTAAAATTGGGGAGGCCAATTTTATGTTTACTATGATATTTGGTGGCTTGTTCGTATGAGATCCCAAATATGGTCCGGGGTCGATCTCGAAGCCCCTCTTACTTTCGACCCAAGAGGATACGGGCCCGGGATTGACACAGGGAATGACACGAAGATTGAGGCAGACATCTCTACGACGAAGTACAATTTCGTACTTGTTCATTAATTAGCCGAATCAATCAAAATCTTTGTAATAAATGCTGATGTACTATATTGGGATCCTCCCTGCTATATAAAAGGGGACCCTTGTCATTTTGTAAGACATACAATATTGAATACAAGGCAAAAGAACATTCCTCTCTGCTTTATTACTTAAACATTCTCTATTTCTCTCTACTAGCTCATTTACTCACATTTATCGCTTTCAATTAGTTGTTCTTCATTTATAGCTCATTATTGATCATAAATAGCATATCCCAAAGCCTTTAAACTAGTTATAGCTTCATCGATCATCCGACGGTAGCCCTGAACCTCGACCCTGAGGACCCCCGAGGCCAGTATCGAACCTTCGAGCTAAGACGTTCTGGTTTGCTTTCCTTCAGTTTTCTAACTGCTTTTACTCTATTCTGTCCTAATACACTTAGCTTCAACTGCTTAATAACCACTAGGATAAATCACATATTTTTAGAACCACTCAACTAAATATAATTGTACTTACCATTTTCAAGGTAAACAGTTTGGCGCCCACCGTGGGGCTAAAAATAATAGTGATTGTTTTAGTGCTCGTTCGTTGAAAAATGCAGGTTATCTTTCACACTTTTTATTATGCAAAAAACCTTTGATTTCAGGTCAGAATGTCTGGCTCAGCGAATGCATGCGAAAGTAGCAGCTCTGGGGGATATGGAGAGAATGATGTAACCATCCCGAATGCTGGCATACTGCTGCGAAACCCTGGCAGCGCAACAGAGCTAACCCCTAAGACAAGGACCAAAACAATGGCCAACACAACGATGCCAGTCCTCGCACTAACAGGAGCGCACACCGAGAAGGCCAGCAAGGAGACTGGGAAACCACCTCCCATAAGAATAGAGGGGACAACCTTCGAATGATATTTGAAATGCTCCGGGCACAGCAAGTAGCGATTACCCGACTGCAAAATCGTCAAAAAATATCAGGTGTGTCAGCATCGGCGGAAGCCCCCCGAATCTGGCCAGTACCGGAAAGGTCAAGGATTCAAGGACCAACAGCTGATCCCACTGTCATAAGGATGCTCGAAAACCTCACCAGGAGGATAAAATCGAGGCTCCCAGAGAGGAAGCTAGAGCCACGGGGGGAAAGGTATTGACCCTACATCGGGAGTCAAAGGAGCGTCGTGAGGAACAACGCACCCCAAGCCAATCAAAAAACAAACCGAAGTAGAGTGGCAGACAAAGTCAGACACGGTAGGAACGCGGAGCCAGTAAGGGTATCCCAATCGGCTCAATACAACTTCGGAGACGACATTTCACACATCGTATCAACCATGAGTAAAATCAAAGACACTAGATGGCCAAAACCCGTTCTATTAGACCCTTCGTAGAGGGATCCTAACCTAACGTGCAAGTTCCACGATACTCATAGTCATCGAACCGAGGATTGCAAGCACCTTCAGAGGGAGGCGACCCGATTAGATAGCAAGAGGTATCTGCAAGAGTTCGTCAACAATCAGATCATAAATCCTTCCTAAGGAGGGGTATCAGCTCGGAAGAGCGGAGCGAGAAAACCCCAACACTCCGTGTATATGATCGTTGGGGGAAATGACGACCCTCAAGGACCCGTAATTAAACGGGCAAAAATATCGGCTGCAGCGGCAGGACAAGTTCGGGGCCATGCACACAGAGATATCCTCACATTCAGCGACGGGGATCTCGAGACCTCGCCTTGCCCGCATAATGATGCGTTGGTAATTTCTTTCCTTTTAAATAACGTCCAAATAAAATGCGTACTTGTGGATCCAGGTAGTTTGGCCAACGTGATCAGGTTGGAAGTAGTAGAACGGCTCGGGATGCTCGGCCGAGTTGTACCCACCTCGCTAACCCTCAAAGGGTTCAATATCTCCGGTGAGACAACAAAAGGGGATATCACCCTCCCGGTTAACGTGTCCGAGAAATTTCAAAATACCAAGTTCTATGTCATCGAAGGGGACATGAGGTACAACGCATTGCTTGGAAATCCACGGATACACAACATGAGGGAAGTGCCGTCAACTTTCCACCAAATGATGAAGTTTCCAACGGAAGGCGGTATAAAGACCGTATATGGAGAACAAAACTGTTACGCCCCGCAATATTTCGTCGATATTACGTCCCGCAGTATTAATTACGATACGTTGCACCCTGTAGTATTGTATGTTGAATTTGTCGTAAGGTAATTGACATCGGTCCAAGGAAAATGAACTATATGGAGATTTTAAGGATTATGCTATTTCAAACAAGTAATGAGTAAATTCGTGAAGGTAAGTATTACGTATCGCGTTTTCGTACGTTAAAGTTTTGTCTTCCGTTAATTGACGTAGTCTCGGGGATGAGATTATCTCGAGATTAATGTATTTACGCTTATAACAAGCAATAAGTAAGTATCATGAAGGATAAAGGGTACACAAACTAAAGTAAACGAGTTTCGTTTAAAGTGGCCAATCTGGGATAAAATCCGAGTCGAGCGATAATACCCGATAATTATAGACTAGTACCATACAAGGCACAATATGGCCGTGATAGTATGATGTGTAAAGTATATTAAAAATAAGTAGAATTTTAAGCAATTTGAGGCAATTCTTAATTATACGGATAATTGGTTAATTACCGGGTAGCGGGACATTACCTAATTACCTAATAAGTGGATAAAGGTTTAATAATACCCACCCCACCCCACACGTGGCAGCAAGCCACTAACGTGGCCTATGACTCTTAAGTCATGGTGGCTTAGTGGCCATTTAAGATTATAGGCATTTACAAGTGTAAGACTCATAAAGTCTAGTCTTTAACATTATCAAAACTTAGTTCTTCAATTCTATTCAAGATACTGTCAAACAAGAATTTATTTTATGAAACCTTACGGCTCAACCTCCATCCAGCAAAATTTCCAACAAAAAGGCATTTACAAGTGTAAGACTCACAAAGTCTAGTTTTAACATTACCAAAATTTAGTTCTTCAATTCTATTCAAGATACTACCAAACAAGAATTGGTTTTATGAAACCTTACGACTCAACCGCCATCCAGCAAAATTTCCAACGAAAGTTCTTGCATCAAATCATTTCCAACGAGAATTGTTAAAATCGTAGCAACGTAAAAGTTTTGCGATTCTAAAGGAGTACATGCAATCTTCTCCAAGAGTATTATACGGAGTTTCCCTACTCGAGGTATGTTAAGGCTAAGCCCTTCTTTCATTTTGGCATGATCTTGTCATTACACAAGTTTGATAACGAGGCATAAAGAAAAATTCATATCCTAGAATTTATGTATATTTGCTAGTCTTGCAAGTTACGTAAATTTTCCTAGTTTTGTAAGTTACAATATTCTCCTTATCGGGACTTCATATTCATTTGAGTATTTTTTTCCAGTCAATAGAGCAGAGAGTCTATATATACAGTATTATAGTATTTTCATTACCATCGAGCTATAATCGATGGGTAGGCCCCTATTGGGCAACCTCTGATCAGATGGTAAGTTATATACCAAACCTACTATGGCCGAGCGCCTATGAGCGAGCCCAGTTGGTCGAGATACAGAGCCTAGTATGGTCGAGCGCCTATGAGCGAGCCTACTACGACAGAGCAGATATATATATATATATATATATATANTATAAAGTTTTATATATATATATATATATATACATACATACCGAGCCTTATAGGGCCGGACAACTATTTTACTTACTGTAATAAGAGAGTTGAGTCAGTATCAGCAGGTAAGCATATCTTCATATTATCTTTGACTTCCAGTTACTTGTAGTTATTATATTACCAGTTCAGTTTTAGCTTTCAGTATATTGCCTTACATACTCAGTACATTATTTCTTACTGACCTCCCTTTTGCCTGGGGACGCTGTGTTTCATGCCCACAGGTCCTGATAGACAAGTCGAGAGTCCTCCAAGTAGGCTATCAGCTGAGCGGAAGGTGTTGGTGCGCTCCATTTGCTCCGGACATGTACTGATTAGTATGGCGGGGCCTTGTCCCGACCTTTATGACATTTATGTACTCTTAGAGGCTTATAGACATATGTTGTTTACGTGAAAGATTGTACGGCCTTGTCGGCTTATGTTTTGAGTTTATAAATGATCATGTTAGCCTATTAGGCCCATATGTCACGTGTATATGATGATGTAATAAGAAAGATACATTACGTTGCTACTCGGTTGAGTAAGGTACCGGGTGCCCGTCGCCGGCCATCGGTTTGGGTCGTGACAAAAGTAGTATCAGAGCAGTTCTGTCCTAGGGAGTCTACAAGCCGTGTCTAGTAGAGTCTTGTTTATAGGCGTGTCGTGCACCACACTTATAAGCAGGAGTCTACAGGGCATTTAGGACTGTCACTCTTTCTTCTTACTCTAGATCATGTGGTAAAGCTCAGTTGTAGGAACTCTATTTCCTAAACTTTATCTTATTCATAGTACAACGATGCCTACACCCAGAAAGACGATTGGTAAGAGATATAGTTGTGGAAGAGCTGAGTTAGAAGAACTAGAATTTTTCATCATGCTTATGATGGATAAATATGAAGTATTCAACAGACCATGTGTATTCTAAGATATGTAAGCTTCTTGATAAGGATTCCTAAGGCAAGAATGCCTATCCACTTTTGCGATAAAAAGGAAAAAGAGAATCGGAATGTAGACATAAGTTCTAGAAAGTAAAAGAAGCAAGGTGAAAAAGGGTACGAGGTACCCAATTAATGTAGATTAGCAGTATTACAGTTCCGGTAGAAAAATATAAGCATTGTGAGTTACCCTCACCAGTAATAGAGGTATGTATAATTGGCCACACCAATCTCAGTTATGCCTAATGGGAGCTAACATACATAGTTTAAGAGAAGGACGCGTTATCAGGGTCCGACTGGGGATAGAACAACCCAAAATAGTGGATGGATTGGTAGAGTTAGTTGACATTTCCGAAAGATAGTACAAACATGGCAATGGATCTCCTTCGGAGACAAATCGATGGTGCACCCTAAAATAGTACAGCTAGATACGAGTACTACAAAAATAAACATTGGAAGCCTGGAAGGGATAAATATTACCTTAGTGTGGCTCCCATCCCTGGTAGAAAGAGAATGTCAGGCAATTCAAGGAGCCAATGGATGGAGAAAGGGGAACTAAAAGGAAAAAGAATGTTTCATTCGAATTTTTAGAATAAAGTGATATGTAGAAATATTAACAGGGAAGTACGAAGAGGGATAATGAGGCATTATGAGTGAGATGTGATACATGGATGGCAACAGTAGAGTGTTACAAAATCTATATTCAAATAAAGAAAGTGACGAGAGGTGATGGGCCTTAAGACAACAAGAGAGTATAGGCCATACAATCACATCCTTATTTCGAGAAGTAGTTCGCGACTCTAACGTGATTAATAGAAGGAAAAGTTAGATCGCAGAATAATAGAAATCAGTATGTGCAGGTGAACAAGATAAGCTGAACATGAATTAGGGACTGAGTGATTTGACAATAGTTAGCATCATGATAATTTCAGATTGCGTTCCGGCGATAGTAGAATGGACAACAAAAGAAGATTCAGGGAATGGTCATTCAGGAAGACGCTTCCCTAAAGCAAGTAATGTGATTATAGTTAAGCTTAAGGGACTGTATGTACTAGTTATATTAAGTGTCACCATCGCGAGTAACAATTTTTGTTATCCTTGGTACAGAAGGATTATCGCTAGGCGAGTAAGGGTCATCGACGATGTGAAAAGATGCCAGAGATGAAAAGGTAAAACATCTATACGTAGTTTATCATAGTACTAAATCTTGGTACTCCCCTAAAGGGGGGAATATGGAGTGATATGACATTAAGATAGAATTAAGTTGTTCTAGTAACTATGGAATAGTAAAGGAAAAATGTGATAAAAATGAGAAAGGAATGAGATTGCCCTTATCTGAATCCTAAAGATATGCTATGATTCCGAAACGTTATGTAAGCACGACGTCAGAAAAAAGGAAGTAAGGGTTCCTGCCCGGAAGGTTATTGATAAATAAGGAGTCAGTGTAAGAGGTGAGTTAGACAAAGGAAATAACCCAAAAGAGATCACGCGGAATATGGATATGAGAATGGGCCGGCAAGTAGTTAGTAGTTGATTTAGGAAGAGGCTAGTCATGACTAGACAAGAAGTTATAGACAGATCAGCAGATCATGCAAGATAAACATAAGGAACCCCAACATGGAGAATTCAGTCTCGGAGATATGACATCAGGACCCTTGAGAAATATTCAGATAGGAGTCGAGGTAGTTAATTGTACCGTATGAATGCTACGGGGATAAAAGATAGTGCCACTGGGAAGACAGTCAAAACATTAGTTCAGAGGCAGCCCTACAAGCACAAGGGCATGAAGATAAGTAACTACAAATAATTATAGGCAAGGAAGGACATCAAAAGGTCCGTAATAAGCTAACAGCTTTACAAGAGTCATAGGATCCTCCCTAAATACTACAATGAAAAACTAGCTGAGGAAAGAAGGAAGAAAGCTTCAACCTAAGCACAACGACGTAAAGAGGAAATGGTCGTGTAACAACAGTCCCAAAACAACATTGTTATCACTCCAAAAGAAAATGGCACCTACCGTGACTAATGAACGGGAAGTAAAATCAGAAGTGATAACCAAGATCATATGAGTTGTATGGAATTCCAATATGCGTGGTCACTAAGATAAGCTAAGTATGCGGTCAACAAGGAGGCAGAAAGACCAGGAAAAGTTATTACCTACGTTTAAAGAAAGATGAGAGGGAACGTAAGGAATTATTCGATTAATGATCCAGAGTTGGTTACGTTTTGAACGCACTTAAGTGTTCGGAGTATTATCCATGCAGCATATATGTTGACAATCATATAACCGTAGAAGATCCTGGTTTAAGTTAAATGACAGAATTGAGCCCAGGTCATAGACAAAGAATCGAATTGTTAGAAGATTGAATCATGGATATTCCATAGCGTCCTTAATGAGCTAAAGTAATAACTAACACCATGAGCCGCAGATCGGAAGATATCTTAAGCCTACATAAAGGTTGATCAGAGGAAAGAAGAAACTAAAGAATTACATCACCCAAGTAAATCAAAAGTTTGATTATTGGACCTAGGAAATTATGGACATCGTGATTGAGAACATTGCAGAATCATTCTTAATGTCAAAGGTGCAAGAGAGATAGTACAACAACCATATTCTACAACAGCCCTACGATAAAACTGGTTAGAAAGTGCCAGCCTCATAAGAGGTTAGTACGAAGCTCCAACCGGATTGTGTAAGCACCAGAGGTGCAAGTATTATAATATAGCTTCAAGTTATGAACGTAAGTTATACCTATGTGGAAGGGAGTTCATGAAAGAGATAGAAGATACGATGCGAGGTTTTAAGGTAAGAGGTAAATGTGAACATCGTACGAGATACTTAAAGGCAGAAGATCATGAATAGTCCATACTTCGGATAGAAGGCTAAAAGCGCGAGGATTCAATATCCAGGAATAATAGCGGCATCGTCAGTAGCATATCCTCCAGCCTAAGGTCTAGGTATCGAGAAGCCTGATTAAGAGAATAAACAAGAGTTAGAGACGATGTGATGTCTCGCTGGATATTCCATAAAGACATAAGGAAATCTATGATACAACAAAGTTGAAAAGTTGCAAGTAATATAAATAGATATGTATAGGTCGCAAACTAAAGTATAGTAAAGCGACAAGGTTTTAAAAAGTTGGACATAAGGATAAGAAAGGGCGAGTGAGAAGGTGACGAGAATGGATAAGTCCTCATGATTAAGACCATGAAAACAAGAAGAGCTGATGGTTTCTCTAAATTATACAAAGTTCAGTATAGCCTGAATGAACTCAAAGGAGTCTAAGACTAATGACATTTAGAAGAAATGAAATGCTGCCCTAGTAGAAGAATGAAAGTGTAATTGTGATGGACAAGGAATGACGTTTGGGCCTTCGATTGAATAATGACTTGAATAGGATTTCACGAATTATACAGAATTGAAATATCCACGTAAGGCGAATCACATTGGGATGACTATGATATGAGATAAGGTTATAGAAGTACAGTATTGCCCCCAGGTGGATCAAGAAAATCACTTCAAATGTTCCACGATTCAACGTAAGCCCTACATATTATATAAGAGGTTTCAAGTTATCAGTGGTAGAGTATGGATTAATATCAAGGTTAATCAACAATGAGATGAGAGTAGGTCGTCATTCTTAAGATGAACAATGAAGAGGAAGCATTAAAGGACTTAGATTTATACATACATGATAAGCAGCGAGACAATAACCTGGAGTTTGTTGCATACCTCATTAATAATAAATCGAAATAAGATTATGATTATAGTATGGACTACAAGAGAAATGTCGCATACGTGCATTTACAAGGTCAAAGTCGTAGAGACTTCATGATCGAAGGTAGAAAAAGTTACGAGATTGGAAGGATTCCGACTATAAGTCGTGGTGTGAGAAAGAGTCCTAAAATGGGGAATTCCCTGGTATTTGGATTTATTCACAAAACAACTGCCTAAATGGAAATGAGAGTATTAAGGTATTCACAAGAGCAATAAGTTATGAAAATGATAAGAGCATCAGCCAACATTCGAGGACGAATGTTCCAAAGGGGGAATGATGTTACGCCCCGCAATATTATGTCGATATTACATCCCGCAGTATCAAATTACGATACGTTGCACCCTGTAATATTGTACGTTGAATTTTTCGTAAGGTAATTGACATCGGTCAAAGGAAAATGAACTATATGGAGATATTAAGGATTATGCTATTTCAAACAAGTAATGAGTAAATTCGTGAATGTAAGTATTACGTCTCACGTTTTCGTACGTTAAAGTTTCGTCTTCCGTTAATTGACATAGTCTCGGGGATGAGATTATCTCGAGATTAATGTATTTACGCTATTTATAACAAGCAAGAAGTAAGTGTCATGAAGGATAAAGGGTACACAAATTAAAGAAAATGAGTTTCGTTGAAAGTGGCCAATCTGGGATAAAATCCGAGTCGAGCGATAATATCCGATAATTATAGACTAGTACCATACAAGGTACAATATGACCGTGATAGTATGATGTATAAAGTATATTAAAAATAAGTAGAATTTTAAGCAATTTGAGGCAATTCTTAATTATACGGATTATCGGTTAATTACCGAGTAGCGGGACATTACCTAATTACCTAATAAGTGGATAAAGGTTTAATAATACCCACCCCCATCCCCCACGTGGCAGCAAGCCACTAACGTGGCCTATGACTCTTAAGTCATGGTGGCTTAGTGGCCATTTAAGATTATAGGCATTTACAAGTGTAAGACTCATAAAGTCTAGTCTTTAACATTATCAAAACTTAGTTCTTCAATTCTATTCAAGATACTGTCAAAAAAGAATTTGTTTATGAAACCTTACGGCTCAACCTCCATCCAGCAAAATTTCCAACGAAAAGGCATTTACAAGTGTAAGACTCACAAAGTCTATTTTTAACATTACCAAAATTTAATTCTTCATTTCTATTCAAGATACTACCAAACAAGAATTGGTTTTATGAAACCTTACGGCTCAACCGCCATCCAGCAAAATTTCCAACGAAAGTTCTTGCATCAAATCATTTTCAACGAGAATTGTTAAAATCGTAGCAACGTAAAAGTTTTGCGGTTCTAAAGGAGTACATGTAATCTTCTCCAAGAGTATTATACGGAGTTTCCCTACTCGAGGTATGTTAGGGCTAAGCCCTTCTTTCATTTTGTCATGATCTTGTCATTACACAAGTTTGATAACGAGGCATAAAGAAAAATTCATATCCTGGAATTTACGTATATTTTGCTAGTCTCGCAAGTTACGTAAATTTTCCTAGTTTTGTAAGTTACAATATTCTCCTTATCGGGACTTCATATTCATTTGAGTATTTTTTTTCCAGTCAAGAGAGCAGAGAGTCTATATATACAGTATTATAGTATTTTCATTACCATCGAGCTATAATCGATGGGCAGGCCCCTATTGGGCAACCTCTGATCAGATGGTAAGTTATATACCGAACCAACATGGAGAATTCAGCCTCGTAGTAATGTCATTATAACACTTTAAATATATTCAAATAGGAGTCAGGGTAGTTAAAGGTACTGCATGAGTGTTAGGGGATAAAAGAAAGTGCCACTGGGAAGGAAGTAAAAATATTAGTTCAGAAAAAATCCTACAAGCACAAGAGCACAGAGGTAAACAATGATGGATGATTATAGGCAAGGAAGGACATCAAAAAGGTCCTCAATAAGCTCATAGCTTTACAAGAGTCAAAATTTCTCCCTAAGTACTAAAACGGAAGACTAGATGAGGAGATAAGGAAGAAGGCTTCAACCTAAGCACAATGACCTAAAGAGGGAATGGTCATGTAACAACAGTCTCGCAACAACATTGTAAGCAATCCAAAGGAAAGTGGCACCTTCCGTGACTAGTGAACGAGAAGCAAAATTAAAAGTAATTTTCGAGATCATATGAGTCGTATGAAAACTCTAGCAAATGTGGGCACTAAGATAAGCTAAGTATGGGCGCAAAAAGGGGGCAAAAAGACCAGGAGAAGTAATAGCTTACGTTTAAAGAAAGCTAAGATGGAAAAAAAGGAATTATTCGATCAATGATCCAGAGTTGGTTACGTTATGAATGCGTGTAAGGGTTTAGAGTTTTATACATACAACATATACAGCCATAGGGTATTCTAGTATATGTTAAAAGAAAGAAATGAGCCCAGGTCATAGACGAATGATTAAGTTGTTAACGGATTGTATCATGCATATCCCATAGTGCCATGAAGGGATAAAAGTAATAACTAACACCATGAGTCGCAGATCGGAAGATAGCTTAAGCCTACACAAAGGTTGATCAGAGGAAAGAGGGAACTAAAGAGTAACATCAACTAGAGTAAATCAGGAGTTTGATTATTGAACCCAGAAAATTGTGGACATAGTGATTGAGAACATAGCAGAATCACTCTTAATATTGAGGAGTAAGAGAGACAACATAACAACCATATTCTGTAACAGCTCTATGATAAAGTCAGTTAGAAAATACTAGCCTCATAAGAATTCAGTATAGAACTCCCACTGGATTGTATAGGCACCAGAGGTGCAAATATTATAATAGAGCATTAAATTGTGAATGTGAACTCTACCTATATGGAAAGAAGGTCATAAAAGACGTGATGCGAAACTTTAAAGTAAGTAAGGTAAAGGTAAACGATGTACGAGATACTAAGATGCAGAAGGATGTGAATAGTCCATACTTCGAATAGAAGGCCAAAAGTGCGAGAATTCAATATCCAGGAATAATAGCGACATCGTCAGTAGCATATCCTCTAGCCTATGGTCTAGGTATCGAGAAGCCTTATTAAGAGAATAAAGAAGAGTTAGAGACGATGTGATGTATCGCTTGATATTCCATAAAGACATAAGGAAATCTATGATACAACCAAGTTGAAAGGTTGCAAGTAATATAAATTGATATGTGTAGGCCGCAAACCAAAGTATGGTAAAGCGACAAGGTTTTAGGAAGTCAGAAATAAGGATAAGAAAGGGCGAGTGAGAAGGTGACAAGAATGAATAAGTCCTCACGATTAAGACCATGAAAACAAGAAGAGCTGATGGTTTCTCTAAATTATACAAAGTACAGTATAGCCTAAAGGAACTCAAAAGAGTCTAAGACTAATGACATTTAGAAGAAATGGAATGCTGCCCTGGTAGAAGAATGAAAGTGTAATTATGATGGACAAAGAATGACGTTTGGCCTTCGATTGAATAATGACTTGGAGAGTATTTCACGAACTATACGAGATTAAAGGGCACACAGGTGAAGATGATGGAAGGTTATGGAAGTATAGTATCGCCCCTAGATTGATCAATCTAATTACTCTAGATGTCCCCAATGAGACGTGAGCCCTAGCGGCAGTGTTACATAGAAGATCAAGTTAGTAGTACGAGATGATAGATCAATTTTGAGTTGAATCAACAATGGATGAACACAAGTCACAAAGTATGAGGTGAGATTATGTCGTCACTCTTAAGATGAACAAGTAATGAGGAAGAATTAAAGGACTTAGATTTATACATATGGGATAAGTAACGAAAGTAACCTGGAGTTCGGTAACTGACCTCAGCAACGATAAATCAAAGTAAGAGTTTTGATATAGTATGACCTACCTAGATGCAGTAAAATCATACGAATGGATAAGCGGATCTATGAAATAAGATATGATAATATTCGTAAGTTCAAAAAAAAGAAAAGGAGAAGTACCGAGCAAAGAACTTCAAGTATACCTATAGATGCCCAGAGGGATATCTTGTCAAGCTCTGTATATGCTTACAAAGTGAGGCGCAAAGAAGGGCTAAAAGATGGAGGGAAAAGGAGAAAAGAGTCGCATAAGCGCATTTACAAAGTCAGAGTCATACAGGCTGCATGACAGGAGGTATGTGAAAGAGGACTAAAGGGAGGAATACCCTAGACTTTGGATTTATTCAAAGAATAGTTGCCTACATGGATAGAAGAGTATTAAAGTGTTCAAAGGAGCTATGATTTACGAGAATTATAAGTGCACCAGTCAACATTCGAGGGCGAATGTTCCAAAGGGGGGAATAATGTTACATCCCGCATTTTCGTACGATAAAGTTTTGTCGTAAGTTAATCGACGTAAGTTTGTGAATGAGATTACTGTGAAACTATAAGTATTGTACTATTTCAAACAAGAGATAAGTAAATTCATGGATGTGAGAGGGTGAGAGAATCAAAGAAAATGAATTTCGTCGAAATCTGACATTTTGGGGTAAAATACGGTCCAAGCTATAATACCTCGTATTTATGGACTAGTGCCATACAAGGTACCACATGGACATAATGGAAAGGTGTGCAAAGTGTATTAAAAGTGAGTAGTATTTTAAGTGATTTGAGATAACTCCTAATTATACGGGTAATTGATTAATTACCAGGTTACAAAACATTACCTAATTACCTAATAAGTGGGTAAAGATTAAACGTTCCCTACTCCTCCCCAACGTGGCAACAAGTTACCCAAGTTGTATGACTCTTAAATTTGATGTATTATGTGGCTAAGGTTAAGGATTCAAGGTCATGTGGTTAAGCCACGTAAGATTCTCAACCTTAAAAAAGTTTTAAAACTCTACGTTCTCAATATTTTGCATTGCAAATTTAGTTGCAAATGAAGATGATTTCCTAATATTTCTGGGATTTCTAATTAACCATATGGAGTTGGTTACAATGGTTTAGGGATTTAGTAATATAGTTTCAGAAGTTCATATATGACAATACTACTTTTTCTTTTCAATATTAAATCTAAACACGCAGTTGTTTTCGACAGCCAAACCTAAAATCATTTGTTTCCAAAACAAATTCCTAGACCGTACCAAAAGAAGAATGTTGGTTTGGAGAATTTTCATTGTTTTTTTACAATTCGTTTGGGAAAAGCAGCTTTCCTATAGTATATCACAAATCGTTCAAGCCACTTTAGAGTTGGACCAGCAACGTTGTTGTTGATTAACAAGTTTAATGCAATCGATATCGTTCAATGGAGTGAGTATCAGTCGGGTAAGAGATAACGTGCTATGATATCAAGAGTATCATACGAATTTTCCCCCTACTTCGATCCGCCGTTACGTGATTTATCGCAACTGACGTGTGTTAGGGGAATTGTCAAGAGATGGTAAGTTATATACCAAACCTACTGTGGCCGAGTGCCTATGAGCGAGCTCAGTTGGTCGAGATACAAAGCCTAGTATAGCCGAGCGCCTATGAGTGAGCCTACTACGGCAGAGCAGTTATATATATATATTTGCCGAGCCTTATAGGGCTGGACAACTATTTTACTTATTATATTAAGAGAATTGAGTCATTCAGGTAAGCATATCATCAGATTATCTTTGACTTCCAGCTACCTGTAGTTATTATATTATCAGTTCAGTTTCAGCTTTCAGTATACTGCCTTACATACTCGGTACATTATTCGTACTAACGTCCCTTTTTCCTGGGGACGCTGCGTTTCATGCCCGCATGTCCGGATAGACAGGCCGAGAGCCCTCCAAGTAGGCTATCAGTTCACGGAAGTTGTTAGGTGAGATCCATTTGCTCCGGAGTTTCTTATTTGGTCAGTATAATTAGGACATGTATTGATTGGTATAGTGGGGCTCAGTCCCGACCTTTATGATACTTATGTACTCTTAGAGGCTTGTAGACAGATGTCATGTATACGAATACTTGTATGGCCTTGTCGGCCTATGTTTAGAATTTAAAAATGATTATGTTGGCCTATTAGGCTCGTATGTCACGAGTATATGATGATGTAATGAGAAAGATACGTTACATTGGTACTCGGTTGAGTAGGGTACCAGGTGCC
>ML280873.1:0-24836 GCA_005239495.1 Nicotiana undulata
TATATATATATATATATATATATATACTGTATTAAGTTTTGTAAAATATACATATATAATTTACATGTTTAAAAACTACACATATAGTATTATAAATCATTAATGTATAAATCTAAGGTTCTTGTAGTAACCTCCCAGGAGCGAATGACTAATCTGATCATTGCTTTACTGGCCTTTACCAGATCATATCAAGTAACATAGAATGAAGAGAGATTTGATACTTCTCATTTATGTTAACATAAGAAATCGAATCGAATTTCAAAAACGAAAGTAGAGTTTGTATTAGTTTAGATATTTCTACTTAGTAACACTACAATAACTACGTCTTAATCCCAAACAAATTAGAGTTGATTTTATGAATCCTCACTTCTTTATTTAAGCTCAACACAATATTATTTTTGTTGATCGATGTTTTATACGTCAATACCACACAAGAGGGGGTGATTTGTGGGGTTTCGCGTGCACTAATTATAGAAGGACCAGGTTCTTCTATGTGTTCCAACCTCTACTGTTAGCGGAATAATAAATACAGAAAATAAAGAACACAGAGATTTTTACGTGGAAAACACCTAGCTCAAAAGGTGCTAAAAAAAACCATGACCTACTTCTCAGTAGGAATTTCCCAAAACTCTTTACTAAATCAGTGAGCCAAACAGTATTTACAAACACTCTTTTGTAAACCTAGGATTACCTCTAATCCCTTGTAGCAAATTAGCCTCTAGCTATTTGCGACAAACTCCAAGTTAGCTATAACTTGAAACACATAATACCTATTACAGACGCTTCTAGATAAAGCTGAAAAGGTACAAGTTAAACCACCTACTACAAATAAACTAGACTAAAAGACAACAGTTGGAACTAGTTCTCATAGCTAGTTCAAGTAGTTTCAGAGTCGCACACTCAAATCACACATGAACTGCTTGCAAAATTGCCGCGCTAATTTTGCTCTCAATTCTTGCTTAACTTCTACTTTTGTGCGTACCTGTAAAATAAGAACAATCTGCAATATATAGGATTAGTAGATAAAGGGTTAACTAGAATTCTAATGCTACTCTTCCTTGGTGGAAAAGTTCTAGTTAATCTCAACTCCTCAAATCCTTCCTTATCTTTGATTATGTTCTTACTAAATAAAGAGTCTTTCTCCTTGTCATTTTGCAATATTTTCGATCAGGAGATATCTCTTATTCCATCATATTTCGTTTATCTCATGCATGTGCACCTCACGTGCCTTTGACTCTGCTTATGTCTATGTCTGCCAGTGATGGACCTGGTTCATTTCTGAGTTCCTTTGTCAATCTTCAAAACCATTCAATTTCTTGGCCCAACAAATTTCCCTTTTCTGATGATGACAAACTCTATGCGTCCATAAGCTTAGGCATGTATCCAACTTAATCCAACATTGACACATTTTTTAGTATTAAGCATTTATCACAAAAGAACCAGGTTCATTAGGTTATAAATATCACACGTTCATAGTAGCACATAACAATTCTTCCCCCTTTTGGCATCATCGAAAAGTTGCAAGAATTATGTGAATCTCAGACATTTAAGAATTACTCATGGCCACTGGGGAAACTGCAAGTGCAATCATGGATTAATCATCAACAATTAACTAATAATTCAAATTATCAAAGAATTAGACACGTGAATAAGAGAAAAAATAGCAGAATTCATTGATAGAAAGTACAGTTCATCCACAATCCACAAAATGAAAAAAAAACAGTTAAAAATATTAGCAAAGACAAGAAAAAGTCCCGGGTCTGGGTAACTGATATACTAGGCAGTGTAGGCAACTAAGGCTTGGAAAGGCTGGAGTCTTGGTTTTTGGCTTGGAGAAGAGAAAGCATATCACGAAGAATTCCCTCATTCTTCTCCCTTTCCTTAGCAAGCTCAGTTCTGATAGCATCCCTCTCAGATTCAACCTTCGCTAGACGGTTCTTCAGTCGTGTTATTTCGGCATCCTTCGCCCCACTCTCCTGCACCAGGGCTCTGACTTTGCTGTTCACAGGTTTCCTCTTCGATGAACCAGGTTCAAAGGGGATGACATTCACCTCATAATCACAATTTAGAAGGGTATTTATCCCAAAGTGGTCATTGCTTGTGGCCATCTCCGCTTTCTTCAGTCGCACCTTGTATTGAGCAAGTACAGAAGTGAGAATGAAGCCATATGGAATGGCGTGGGCTTTGGAGCCATTTACAACTCTGTCCAATAGCTGAATGATGAACCAAGGCCAGTTTATCTGCCTCCCACTGTCCAAGCACTCCATCATAACTAAATCCATGTAATTAGAAATGTGCCTCATTTCCTGCCGTGGCAACACACATTTGTTGATAAATTCGAAGATCACCTTGTGTGGGGGCTTCATCTCACTCTTATAGACTACCGTGGGTTCAACCTCTTGCTCATTGTCACAGAACTTCCTTGTAATCACTAGGGCAGTTCGAAGAGCATCTAAACTTGGTCATTTTCCCCTAGTGTAGTTATCATAGCCTTTAGAGGGAATGCCAAGGATTTCACCCAATTCTTTGGCATCGAAAGAAATTTGGACCCCCTTTACTCGGCTAGAGACTCTGCCATCCTTGATCTCAGCGTTTTCCATAAATTCCACTATTTCATTTCTGGCCACTCTCCCATCCAACTGAAGGGCCATGTCCTTCCAGCCGTGCCTCTCCAACTTCTCCAACAACAAGATCATGCATGCTTCTTCCAAGTCTTTCAACAACCTCCCCTTCAGAATTGTACGCTTTCCAAACTTTGTCAACTTATCCTTCTCACCATCAGACTCAGCTGCCTCTTCATCACTCCAGTCATCTCATTCAACAATTATCACTTTCTTGGGTTTCACTACGGACCTGGTTCGTTTTGCCAAGGTCGAGGGTTCAACAGACACAGATGCAGACTTCTTTGAGGAAGTTTTGGCTTTCTTTGGTTTTGGGGTCTGAACCTCGGCCTCTGCCACCTTTTCACTTTGATGGACTAGGTCTATCTCATCAATCTCAACATCCTCTACAGGCTCAACAATATTTTCCTTCCCTTTTTCAACCCTTTTTACTTTTACTCTCCTCCAAGGCTCTTTGTAGATCCTCCTTACTCTGCCTTAGCGTGCTTCTTGTGGTTCTTCCTCTTGGAAGAGGAATTTAAGAACTCGCAGAAGGAGTAGCTTTCCTTTTATTACTTACACTTGTTGTTCCAGAAGTGTAAGCCTTGGGAGTTCTTTTCTTATTTGGACTGTAACTATCACCCAACTTTTTCAGAAGATCTGCCAGGGTTTCCTCTGTAGATGAACCAGGTTCATCTTTGTGCTTTCCCAGATTTATCAACCCCTCAGCCGCTTCTCCTGATTCACTTCCCCCTGACTTCTTGACTCCTTCTTCTACCATTTCTGGCTCAGTTCCACAAATAGCCAGTCTAGTAGATTCTTGCCCTGTTCCCCTCTCTTCACTCCTTACTCCCTGTCTCTCTTTTTCTTTTTCATCTTTTTCTTACCACCTCTCCTTCTTGTTTCCGGCAACTCCACATCTATCATACACCCAACCAAGACAAACCTAGTTTCTAAGTTCTAAGCAATCTCAGAATCATCCTCAGACATAGTTTTTGGTATAGAGGATACCTGTTCAGAATCAGAGGATCCTGCTGCTTCTCCCTCAGCTGTTGACTTAAAGGAATCACTCGAATTTTCTGATTCTTGAGCCTGACTTGCTTGAAGTTTGGCATTTAATTTCCTCGCTAAAGAGCCTGTGGCCACTGTCTTTCTAGCAAGCATCTTAACCCTCATTTTTCTGGGTTCGGGGTTAGAACTAGGTCGAGGAATGGCGGGGCTAGGTTGAGGTGTGGTAAGACTTGGTTGTGGAGGGGTAGAACTCTATTGAGGGTTTGATGAAGAAGGCGAAGATGGAGTAGTAGGTGGAGGAGTACCAGGATTGTTCCAGGGGTTAGACATTTTCGATTTTGGTTGAAGATGGAGGGAAGAATCTGGATTGAAATTGAAGGCAAAGAGAGATGGAAGGGTTTCACAGTTGTAGAGTTGATGAGGGGTTTTCAGAAGTGATGATGAGGGAATTAAAGGGGAAGTGTAATTAATACACAACGATAGCTTTTTCTGTCAAATAGAAGTCTTATCACTTCTGTATTTGGTCAGTTATAAATGATGGTTACAGCTCCCCTAGAATCTAGGTGTTTTAATACGGTGGGGATTCTTAGTGTAGACGGAACTGGTTCAAAATGCTAAAGGATAAACTTTGAAAAGATTTTGAGTTAGGGTAGAGTTCTGCTCATGATTTAATTATGAATATTTCAAGATGTGTAGAGTGAAGAACACATACCTCGCCTTGCAGATGAACCAGCACTGATGAACCAGGTTCATCATTTAAGAATCCTCTTGATCAAGCATCAATTTCAACAATAGAGAAAATATCATTAGTAACCGGTGAGTCATATCAAAACATGGCAAAAGAGTATGCTATTTACAACATGAGACTGAGTAACAGTTAATCTGATTATTTACACAAGTTTCAGATTTTCTAGCAAATTTTTTTTAAATTTTTTTTTTTTTCCATTTTTTCATGTACATTCTGAACTGGTTCAATTAGGTGATCTTAATCATCCCTAACTCTAACCTGTTCCTTTTAAAATTCTCTCTACTCAGTGTTTTTGTAAAGATGTCAATAATATGTTTATCAGTAGCACAAAATTCAATAGAGATCAGTCCCTTCTCATAATTGTCCCTTAAAAATGATGTCTAACATCTATGTGCTTTGTTTTTTTATGATGCACGGGATTCTTTGTCATACTGATAGCACTAGTGTTATCAAAAAAGATAGGGATACATCCAACATCGATTCCAAAATTCCCCAATTGATGTTCAATCCACAATAGTTGAGCACAACATGAGGTTGCAGCCACATACTCAGTCTCACAGTAGATAGAGCACAGCGTGCCTTTGACTCTACTTGTGTCTATGTCTGCCAGTGATGGACCTGGTTCATTCTGAGTTCCTTTGTCAATTTTCAAAAACATTCAATTTCTTGGGCCAACAATTGTACTAAATAAGATAGAAGTGAAAGTAAAAATTACTCTCAAAATACAAAATAAATTCAAGATCTTATAGGTATAAGGCAAAGAAATTATAAAGAATAGCGGAGACAAGCAATCAACATGTTGGAACCTTGCTGCAATGTGCGATTCCTCCTTTAATTTTCTCTGTTTATGCAATAAAAAAGTAAACATAGATTAAATTAAAAGTATATTTGAAGAGATAATTGTTGATGCTGAGTTAGTTAATAATGATTGATATTGGACCAAAAATCGCCTGTTTATGAAAAGCTATTTTTATTTTTATTTTTTGTCAAAGACATTGAAGTTGATTTCACGTTGTGTCAAGTCCACCTTTCAATTATTTTTTTCATCAAATTGCCTTTGCTTTTGTCTCCTGATCGCTGTCAATCTCAGTTGATGATTTTAGTTTTACAAGTGGGATTATTCTAAAAGTTACTTTGTTAGTTTCCTGATCTTGAAATATTAATTTTAATAATTATTCTTTCATTAAGTTTCACTTTTTATTTGACAAAATACTACTTGATTTACTTTAAATTTAACTTCCTTAACAACTTAAAAGATTTTTATACTATCATGTAAATTACTCTATATATATGAATAACATGCATGTATAGTTAAATTCTTTTTAATTTTCTCCATCTTTTTCTTGTTTTAGGTGCCGAAAGCTGTTACACCATTATTATATATGTGGAACACCTCACCATAACTATTCCCCTCGTCAACCAAGTGGTTTCTTTACTATTTCATTGGATAAGTAAAAGATTTTGAATTAGGTATGGGGTAAATCATAACCAAATTCAGTACAACTTTATGAATATATGATAAAGAAAAAGAAACCAAACATTTCAAATACACAAAGCTGATTTCCAGTTGCACAAGTCCTAATTATATTATTCGTCCGAATAGAAAATTTGATATATTACAAAAGTAATCAACATCTCTGTATAATACTCCACTTGACTTTCATATAATATCTTAACTATTTCTTAGCAGATAAGACATCCACTTTTTTTGTTATCACACCTAGATATAAGAATTTAAATTGTAATCGACCCCAACCTTGTTCAAAAAAACATAAAATTTTAATTAAGAAACATGATCAATAATATATATTTATTTATCCGACTTTAACTTATTTTTTATCCAGATTGTTATTTGTATATCAAGCCCCTTTACAATTTATAATTTTAAAAAATGACCTTTTTAGATCTCTTATGCATAAAAGACAAATCTTTTACGTGTAAAAGTAGATCTTTCATGTGTAAAAATAGAGGTAGGGTCGTAAAACCAAAAATAAGCTTGTAAAGAGCCACAAAATAAATTGACCCGGACTGAGACGTGTAATTGTTGTTGTATACTATATATAAGAATTTAAAATATTGTACCATTACATACTTAAGGATATGAGTGGCAAACGGACGGTTCGGGCCGGATATGGTTCGGGTCGAAAGCGGGGAATAAAAAAACGGATAAATTATCTGATCCGACTCATATTTAATACGGATAAAAAACGGGTTAACCGGCGGATAATATGGGTAACCATATTATCCATGCCTTCTTGTATATGATCACTTTTGAGAGAATTCTTAGTCTCCCTAACTTGAGGAACGCTCAATTTGAGGCTTTACAAATGTAAACGTTACATTCATTGGTTATCCATTTTCTAAATGGATAATATGGTTCTTATCCATATTTGACCCGTTTTAAAAAAAATTATTATCCAATCAATTTTTTAGTGGATAATATGAGTGGTTAACTGTTTTCTTTTAACAATTTTACCACCCCTGCTTAAGGACGAGTTCTACTGCCCCAACCAGCCTAATGGTGCAATCTCCTTAATTGAGGGCAGGAAGATGATAATAAGCCAAATAGGGTTTCTCTTTATTCCTTCAAAAATGATTTAAGATAAATAGTCCAAATAAGCCATGAGAAACACCTAGCTAAGCAAGAGGTTCATATTCTATGGTGGATCCAACAATAATGAGATTGTATATTCAGTACAACTCGGTGTTTCGAGGTCCAACCTTTTACTATGTGTAAAAATAAGTATACATGAGGTTACATATACATATTATAACTCAGAAGCGGAGTTAAGATTTGAAGTTTGTGGGTTAGTGAACTTAACTCCAAACCCATAACATTTTTTTAGTTACTAGATTCGCAATCATATATTAATACAAATTTAATAAATTTTATAATATAAATACATGATTTACACAAAAGCAAGTGGATTCGGCCTAAAAGATACCCTACCTCCGCCCCTGTTATAACTCAATGTTCCGGGATCAAATTTTGTATATATGTGCTAAAAAATAAGTACATATAGAGTTAATCAACATTTTTAAAACTTATACTTTTCATTCAGAGTTCATTGCTAGGGGCAGAGCTAGAGTATTGGGTAGTTCGGACGAATCCAGTAGTTTTTGTTTTTGTTTTAATCTTAATATTTAATTGCGAACTTGAATTCAGAATTCATAAATTTTAAATCCGAGCTCGACCTCTATTTAGTGCATCTAAATTTTGCCACTAGTCATAAGGTTCTGTTGGGAAATAGTTGTCTCGCATTCTTAAAACTGTGCGTATATTAAACAGTACAATACAATCTAGATATACGAGTTTATAAATATGCCTAGTTCGTCTTCGTGTGTGTGTATTATTATATTTTGATAATGATATAAAGCATTGAGAAAATTGACAAGCATTTTCAAAAAGCAGTCTAACTTCTTTAATAATTTGTTTTTTTCTTTCTTTATACTACTTTAATCTTTGTTTATAAATTATACACTATTTCATTTGTCTGTTATTGTTTCCTCTGCCTTTATCCAGCTGCCTCTAAATGCCACTTTTTTTTTCTTCTTTCTTGTATAACCATGATTGGTTTCTTATAGTTTCTAAAAAACTCATTATCTTCAATTCTATAATTTGATTTGAATATTACCTAAGAACCAGTAGCTGTTCTAATTTTCAGTGGAGTTGCTTCTTCATATTGATGAACAGGTTGGTCCTTTAATCTGTTCTACATACAGTAGTGCTTCATATTGATGAACAGTTGAATTCTTTCATATATATATATATGATTGTCTCTACAGTCTCAACACACACACACAGCAGCAGAGTGATATATATAGTAATAGATTCAAGTGTATGTAATGCATGTGTGTGTTATTTGTATTACAATATTTGGTCAAGCTCTGATTTTTCTTAGTGTGTTGAGCAGCATGTTCTAATATAGACTCCAGTTCTCTAATAAGAGGTTTTTTTATCACTATTTCTTAAGTTTATTGTAACAGCCCAGCCCGCTAGTGATATTGTTTGCTCTGGACCTAGGCTCTCACGGGTTTAAAACGCGTCACTAGCGTCTAAGGCTTGTTAACTTGTATATGCAGCATCCCTCTTGTGTTTTGCCGATGTGGGACTCTGTCTAAAGTCTGAGATGTTACATTTTTCTTACTGGAAATTGGAATCCCTCTTTGTTTTTCCACTTCAGGAGGAGATTGGAGGGTTGAGTTGAGGGTATACAGTAAACTGCAATTTCTTAAAGACAAAAATTTAGATGTGGTTTTAGAGACATCTTCCCTACAAGTCTTTTCAGTTAGGTTTTGTATAGAGCATGCAAAACGACTCTGTAATTCATGATCATTTCCCTTTGGAAAAGGAAAATTAAAACATAAACTTCAAATGATATCTTTGAAGGTCGAACTGAATTCGCCATAGCAATTGTGATAATACAACTGTGACTGTCTCTGATGTTTTTAGTTCCATTCATTTTTTGGGTGGAAACTCAACTACAATCTATATCATGTCATGAAGCTATAGTAGATACCTTGTTCTTTAGAGTATGCCGAGAGATTTCTTTGATAGAATTGCTACGCTCTGGTGGCTTCTATGTTGCGCGGACTCTCCAAAATGTAGCCGCATCCGTGTCGGATCCTTCAAAAATGCACTACTTTTGGAGGATCCGAGACGTATACGACCACATTTTCGGAGAGTCCGAGCAACATAGGGTGGCTTAGAAGTGCCTCATGTAGCTCATAATCTGATAAAATAACTGTTTTGTTTCTTGTCCTGTCATTTCTTACACATGGATTTTCTGCTTGCTACTTTCTCTGTTATAATCTCAAATTTGCGTCTAAGTTATGTAATTTCTTTTTATATAGTGAATGAACATGAGTTCTCCATCAACACAATTTGCCCCCACGACAAGGATGGGCATATTCGAACCTTTCCACCATATGAGTATGTGGGAAGATGCATTTAGAGGTGACATTATGCCCGGAACTGGTGCGTGTATGGTCGCACAGCCAAATGACAGGGTAAATGACAGGGTAGATGACAAGGTAAAGCACCTTATATTCATCTTCTGGCTAATAAAATCCAAGTTTCTGTAGTTATCTGACTGATATTTACATGTGGTAATTGTAGTCCGGATATACTTCAAGCGAACAACTTATACCCTCGGGCTCTGAGGATAATCAAGCTGGAAAGAGTGTTTCAGACAAGGTGGGCTCAATAGACCTTTCCTTATTCATCTCACTTCTGCATTATCTTTATATATCAATATAGCGGTGCCTTTGCACATACGCTACAAGTTGAAACAAATTAATAGATAAACAAAAATTACATCTGATATGTAAAGGCTAAGTATATCTTTATATTATAAGATAGGTACAACGGCGTCTAGCACAGAATCGTGAAGCTGCCCGTAAAAGCCGTATGAGGAAAAAGGTATGGGAAAATTGTACTCATAATATTCCTCGCAGTGCAGATATTTGAAGAACTTCTGTCTTGATTCCTTTACCAACTCTTTTTACAGGCTTATGTTCAGCAGCTTGAAACAAGCCGTATGAAACTAGCACAACTTGAAATGGAGCTTGAGAGAGCTCGACAGCAGGTCAGTGAAATCCTCTCCTACACGTTTTTCTATCTTGTAAAGAATATCTATCTACGAACTATTGTGGATACACTTCATATTCTCTAACATCACGTAATGAACAATTGCAGGGACTATACGTTTTAGGTTCAAATGGTAACATGGGGTTGAGTGCAACAATTAATCCAGGTTTGCAAATACTGCAGCTGTCGCTTAATAGTCCATTTTTTGTTTCTGTTTACATGAGAATGTGATCCCACTTTCTCGGATGGCTTAGATGGCTAGTTAAGAACCCGTCTAAGCGGATTTCTTGAACATCAAATGACTTTCTTGACAACAGCTTGTATATCTCCTTGATTTTGCTCCTAACCGGTGCTGCCGATGCAGGAATAGCTGCATTTGAAATTGAATATGGCCTCTGGGTCGAAGAGCAACAAAAAAAGAATGTAGAGTTGAGGAATGTTTTGCAATCCCATGTAAGCGAAATGGAGCTTCAGTTGCTGGTAGAAAGTGTCTTAAGCCACTACTACAATCTCTTCCGAATGAAAGCTGATGCAGCCAAAGCTGATGTATTCTACTTAATGTCTGGGATGTGGAGAACTTCCGTTGAGCGTTTTTTCCTTTGGATTGGAGGATTCAAACCATCAGAACTCATAAATGTATGTAGCTCCTGGTGCATTTTCGCTGCTTTTTAACTTAGTAGTGTTGATTTATTATAGTTCTCCTAATGTAGGTCATACATATATGTCCTGAAGTAGTCATAACACCCGCATTCATAAATGTCTCGAAGTCATAATTTGTCAATCTAAGTTTAAAGAGTCTCCCCAATTTATTCTCATGTTTTCTTGTTGCAACTTTTGTTCGGCTTCTACCATGTCTATTTTCATATATTTATCCTTGCTTCATAATGTGAAATTCTCATCTAATGACGTTTCTCGGATTCTTTGTCCTGATTACAAGATGAAATGCAACACTAGCAAGATTACAACCATTAGTATTTGAATCCATTAGTGTTATTTATTTCCTTTCTGCTTGCTACCAATTAAATGAATATGAGATTTCTCATTGTACGCCAATTTTTATAGGTTGTGATGCCACAACTTGAGCCATTGAGTGATCAGCAGATCGTGAAAATCTGTAATCTGCGACACTGTTGTCAGCAAGCTGAGGATGCTCTTACTCAGGGAATGGATAAACTTCAGCAGACTCTGGCCCAGAGCATCCTAACGATGACGACAGGAATGGGAAGTTACAGTTCTCAGATGCTTTCTAGCATGGAAAAGTTAGAAGCACTGGAGAGCTTTGTTAACCAGGTAAGATAACTCCTTTTATTATTTAATAGCACCGTGGAATTACTATTGTCGATGCTAACTCTTTATGCATGTTGATCTCTCAACAGGCAGATCACCTTCGACACCAAACACTACAACAAATGTCTCTTATCTTGACTACACGCCAAACAGCTAGAGGATTACTCGCTTTTGGGGAGTATCTTCAGCGTCTTCGTGCTCTGAGCTCGCTTTGGGCTGCCCGTCCTCGTGAACCTACCTAACCTGTTATGACAAAGCAGATGAACATAACTAGGCTACCGGAGATGTACTCGGAAAAATGTAATCACAGTCTTGCTTACAAGGATTTAGTTTTCATACTCTGAAATGCATATTCTTGAGGTAAAATGGCAAGTTTGAAGAATTTATGTACATAGGAAGGGGAATGTGTATAATTCTAGAATAATTTGCCTGCTGGATGCTTTTAAGGTGACAAGTATTTTATGAGAGTAGGAAAACATAACTATGAAATTCAGAGAATTCTGAAGTGTGATTTTTACATATGGTGAAAACTCAAATGTACTGCTGAGTTCTCATAAGTCATATAGGCAGTGGGAGATGAGGTTTAATACCCTCTCCTTTTTGTATCTAATTTTGCAGCTAATAAAATATCCAGAAATCTTTATCATTATGTACAAGTTGTATTTAGTACCTCAATTGTATATGTGATTATTCACTCATGACCCCGCCGGTCGTTTTGAGAGTTGTAACCCCGTTCCCCTATTTACTGTTCATTCCTGCTTAATTGTTGTTATGGGACTTGTCGGGGTAGTTGGTTCGAGTCCGGGAAGGTTTCGGAATGAATTGAGACACTTAGTCTCAAGGTTGGACTCTTAAGTTGAAAAGTTTGACTGGATGTTGACTTAGGTGTAAACGACTCCGGAATGGAGTTTTGATGGTTCCGTTGGGTGATTTTGAACTTAGGAGTGTGTCTGGATTATGAATTGGAGGTTCGTAGTTGAATTAGGCTTGAAATAGCGAAAGTTGAAAATTTAGAAGTTTGACCGAGAGTGGACTTTGTGGTTACCGGACTCGGATTGGGGTTCTGGGAGTTGGATTAGGTCTGTGGTGTCATTTGTGACTTGTACGCAAAAATTGAGGTCAATCTGACGTGATTTGATAGGTTTCGGCATCGAATGGGGAAATTAGAAGTTCAAAAGTTCATTAGGCTTGAATCGATGCGCGATTCATGGTTTTAGGGTTGTTTGATGTGATTTGAAGGCTCGACTAAATTCGTATCGTGTTTTAGAACTTGTTGGTATGTTTGGCTGAGGTCCCGAGGGCCTCGGGTGGAGTTCAAATGGTTGTTGCTGAAGTCTTCTGGTGCAATCGCACCTGCGGGGCTTTGGTCACAGGTGCGAGCTCGCAGGTGCGGGCTGGGAAGCACAAGTGCGGACTGGAAGGGATTGGGCATTGGCCGCATGAGAAGAAATGTTTCCGCAGATGCGAAGGCGCATCTGTGTATGGTCTCCCGCAGAAGTGGAAAGGGGCAGGCTGTGTTGGAGTCGTAGAAGCGGAAGAGGTCTCGCAGGAACGCACCCGCAGATGCGGAAGTTTGGATGCAGGTGCGCGAGGTCGGGAGTGGAGTGTTCTTCCGCAGAAGCGGAGCATTAACCACAAAAGCGGTATCGTAGAAGCGAAGTTTTTGGACCGCAGAAGCTGGATAGCTGGGCAGTGTTTAAATCTGAAAGATTTTGTGATTTCTCTCATTTTGGACTTTGCAAACTCGGTCTAAGGCAATTTTTGAGAGCAATTTCGAGGGTTTCTTGAGGTAAGTCACTTGTGGTTAAATTTATTCAATAATTATGTTTCCCCATCGAATTCCCTACCTAGATTGTGTGGTTTTTAGGTGTAATTTTTGGAGTTGAGGCTAGGGATTTGGAGAGTTTAAATTGGGAATTTGGGTGTTGATTTGATGTTGGATTTTGGTAAATTTGGTATGGTACTGGTGGTTGGATGGGCTTCCGAATTTTGCGATTTTTATTGGATTCCAAGACTTGGGCCCGGGGGCCGACTTTTGAGTTGACTTTTGATTAATAATTTAGTATTTTGTTATGGAATTGATTCCTTTAGCTCGTGCTGATTGTATCGAATCGTTTGTGGCTAGATTCGAGGCATTCGGGGGCCGTTTCGAAGGCAAGGGCTTATTGGAGTAGGGACTTGCACGGTTTGAGGTAAGTAACATTTCTAAACTTGGTTCTGAGGGTACAAAACCCCGAATTATGTGTTATGTGTTTGGTGTTGAGGTGATGCACATGATAGGTGATGGGTGTGTAGGTGTGCACCGTAAGAATTATGACCGGGGCAGTTCCATGGAACTACATAGCTGATTTATCTTGTCGTTATTCGTATTTTCATCACGTGTTAAAGAAATTGAGCTGCTAGTCATGTTAGAAATCATGCTTAAGCTATGTGTTGGTACTATAGGGACCCGCAGAGGTCATGTTATATGTTGAGTTATTTGCTAAAATGTCATTTTGTACTCAGTCATAGATTTTTACTGCATATTCTTTCTCAGTCTCTGTTGTATTTTATTGATACATTATATCTTCATTGTTTGGGTTAAAGATCATGATTCTTGAGGGCCTGAGAGACTGGAGATTGATGAGTGAGTGAGGCTGATAGAATCCGAGATCTAACACCACGAACTCAGATTCACACATATGCAGATGAAGGAATTGAAGGATAGAAACATATAGTAGAGAGAGAAAGTAGATAGAAGGAAGAGAAAAGAGCAAAAGCTCTGTAATTTCAATATGGAATCATATATAGTGTTCTTTTAACTAATATAATCGACTGAAGTCAGTTTGTGGGGAACCCCCTCTGAAAGTACTAAAATACCCTTGCCTTTTACTACTCTTTTTTATATATTGAACTACCCTTCTCGTAATACTCCCCCTCAAGTTGGTGGGTGAAAGGCATCAAACACACAAAGCTTGGATAAGAGAAGATGGTGTTGAACAGTGGATAAGCCTTTAGTGAGAAGATCAGCAAGTTGTTGAGCAGAGGAAACATGGTGAGGAAGTATCAGCCCAGACTTGATCTTTCACGTACAAAATGGCAGTCTAGCTCAATGTGTTTAGTCCGTTCATGGAAGATAGGGTTGTTACCAATCTGAATTGTTGCCTTGTTATCACAGAACAAGGATACTGGTTGAGAAATGGTAAGTCCCAACTCCTGCAACACTCTAGTGACCCAAGTTATTTTAGCTACTGCTGTTGTCATGCTTCTGTATTCAGCTTCAGCAGAGCTCCTGCTAACTGTATGTTGTTTCTTTTACTTCCAGGAAATAAGTCCTTCACCTAATTTGATGACGTATCCAGTGACTGATCTCCTTGTGTTAGGGCAAGAGGCCCAGTCTGAATCACAATATGCAGTCAGATTTGTAATATGATCAGCAGGTAACAACACACCCAATCCAGGACACCCTTTGAGATATCTCACCACTCTAAAAGTTGCATCCAAATGTGACTGTTTAGGTCGTTGCATGAACTGACTCAAACTCTGAACTGCAAAGTTAATGTCTGGCCGAGTGATAGTAAGATAAAGTAGTTTTCCAATTAACTGTTGATAGGCAGTGACATTCTCAAGTTCTAGATCAGTTGTATCTCCCACATGAGCGTCATACTCAACAGTGGTTAGCTTTTGATTGAGCTCTAAAGGTGTTCTAGCAGGTTTACAACCACTTAATCCCACTTGAGAAATAATCTCCTAAGCATACTTCCTTTGATTAAGCAATTTACCCTTCTTTGACCTCATCACTTCAATTCCAAGAAAGTATCTCAACTGTCCCAGATCCTTTACTTTGAATCGATTGTGTAAGGTCATTTTAGCATCTTCTATCAATGTGGGATGACTACCAGTAATAAGCAAGTCATCCACGTATATGAGAATCACCACCAAGCCATCTCCGCCCCTCTTGGTAAACAAGGAATGATCAAATCCACTTTGTTTGTATCCATTTTCCATTAAGGCTTCAGTAAGCTTAATGTTCCTTTGTCTCGAGGCTTGTTTAAGACAATACAATGACTTGAGAAGTCTGCATACCTTGGTCTCCCCCTGTTTGGTGAACCCTTGAGGCATACTCATGTAGACTTCTTCATATAAATGCCCTTGAAAAAAGGCATTGTTGACATCCATTTGGTATAGAGGCCACCCTTTGGAAGTGGCTATACCGATAACAAGCCTTATTGTTACCATTGTTGCAACAGGTGAGAATGTGTCATGATAGTCAAGTCCTTCCTTTTGGTTGTATCCTTTTGCAACCAAGCGAGCCTTGAATCTTTATACCTCTCCATTTGCTTTGTACTTGACCTTGTAGGCCCATTTAGAACCAATAGCTTGCTTCCCTTTAGGCAATTCAGTAAGTTCCCAAGTCTTGTTATCCTCCAGTGCTTGTATTTCTTGATTCATTGATTCAATCCATCTACCATCTTGAGCTGCCTCCTTAAAGGAGTTTGGTTCAATGCATATATAGAAAGCTCTCAAATAATATTGATATTTTGTTGACAAATTCCCATAGTATAGACTTTTGGACAATGGATAGATACACTGATTTGCAGTGTTCTTGGTTGTCACATAATCTTTCAACCAGATGGGGGGCTTAGACACTCTCCCTCCTTTTCTGACTTCATGAGATGGTTCCTGAACTGGTGGTTGTGATGTAGGAATTGATGTGTCATCTAAAACAACTTGTGAAGTATCTGTATCAGTTGTAAATTCCTCTTCTGGAGCTACTTCAATATGATCATCATGAGAGTCTGCTAAGTATTCATCATGTGTCATTTGTTCTTGAACCCCATTCTCATCATCAATACTGTTTGTTTGTTCTTGTTCAATGCTTGGCTGAGTAGACTGTATCACCACATCTTGTTGCTTTGGAAACAAATCAACAGAGTCTGTTTCAGAGTTTTTGAATGGAAACATATCCTCCCTGAAACTCATATCCCTGCTGACCATGAACACCTTTATTTCTAGATCATAAAGCATGTATCCCTTCTGAGTTGTTGAATACCCTACCAGTACACATTTACTTGACCTTGGACTGAATTTATCTTCTCTTGGAAGATTGCTAGCATAGAAAAGACAACCAAACACCCTAAGGTGATTTATATCAAGTGGCTTGTTGTGTAACAACTCATGGGGTGATCTTCCTCTTAAAACAGAAGTAGGCCATTTGTTGATTAAGTATACAACAGTCTTCACACATTCTCCCCAAAATCTATTTGGATTTGAACTTTGGAATTTCAAAGCTCTAGCTACTTCTAGAATATGTCTATGTTTTCTCTCCACCACCCCATTCTGTTGAGGTGTATATGGACAACTACTTTGATGAACAATTCCTAATGAAGAAAATAATTCATTGCAATTAGAGTTGAAGAATTCAGTGCCATTGTCAGATCTCAAAGTCTTAACAGTCACTCCAAATTGATTTTTTTACCATTGTAAAGAAATTCTTCAATACAACTATTACTTCACTCTTTGACTGCAACAAACATATCCAAGTAAATCTACTGTAATCATCTACCACGGTGACAAAGTAATGTTTCCTGTCATGAGTAGGTATTCTATGAGGTCCCCATACATCTACATGAATAAGCTGGAAGATACTAACAGTGTTATTACTACTGGATGGAAACCTCATCCTGCTTTGCTTAGCCAAGGGACATATGTCACAGATGTGCTTCACTCTACAGTCGACTGAGTTTCTCAATTGCCGAATATGATGCATTGCATTTATTGATGGATGTCCTAGTCTCATGTGCCAAAGGACTGATCTGTATCACTTGTAACCATTGCTGATGTAGGTATTGATCTCCTCTGAAAAAGATACAATCCACATGATTCTTTACCAATCCCCATCACCTTCCCATTGTAAAGCCCTGCAACACACAGAAGTCAGGGAAGAACATTGCAATATAACATAGTTCCTTGGTCAGTTTTGAAACTGATAGCAGGGTGAACCTAAAATCAGGAACATGTAAAACATCCTTCAAAACTTGGTTTTCCAGTATAGATACACTTCTTGTGTGAGTTATTTTGCACTTATTCCCTGTTGGTACTTACACTCCACTATCACTATCACTGCTTGTGTTACAATCCTTAACATCATGCATAATCTCCTTATGAAAAGTAATATGATGTGAAGCTCCTGAATCTAATATCCACTCACAATCAAAAACATTTGACAATAATACACTTATACCTGCCATAAGTGAGTGACAGTCACCTGTGTCTTGCTTGTTCAGAAGGTTCAATAGTTGTTTGTATTGATCCTTTGTAAAGAAACTTCCTTGTGAGGGTGTACTTGATGCACTCCATTTCTCTGCTGCAGCAACATGAGCATAAGACTTAACTCCTTGCATTGGTTCTTTATTCTTACTCTTGAAATCCGGAGGATACCCTATAATTTTGTAACAATTCTCCTTCAAGTGACCTTTATACCCTGGCCTTTTTATCTTAAATATCGGATTAAACGTCTGATTCTTTCCAGCTAGCATAGTCAAAACCTCATTGTTAGTTTCCCCTACTCCAAGATTTCCCTGGCTTTCTTCTTGTATGACTAAGGCATAAGCCTGATTAACTGTCAAAACATGTGTTTGAGAAACACTTGACTTCTAACATGACTATAGCTTTCATTTAGACCAACTAAAAACTGTAAAAGTCTTAGATTTCTAAATTGCTCAAATGAAAGGTCTCGTCTCCTCACAATCACACCCAGGTCCTGCCACTAGCAGGTCCATTTCATCGCATAGATCTTTCATTTTTGAGTAATAAACAGTGACTGAATCAATTCCCTGAGTTAATGATCCTATCTTCTTCCACAATCGATAAATTTTATTTAGATTCGACTTATCAAATTGTTCCTTAAACTCACTCCAAACTTTCGATGCATTTGATGCATAAATGATACTAGGTTGCAATTCCACCGCCACTGTTTTCCCAATCCATGACAGTACTACAACATTGCATCTCTCCCATTAATTTGCCAATTTACCTTTGAATGAACCTTTCACACGGGTTCCTTCTATGAAACCCAATTTGTTCTTCACCAACAGTGTCGTTCGCATAGCTCGACTCCACAACCCATAGTTTTCTGGACTTGTGAGTTTTATGTCGATTAATGCCTCGCCAAGCGTGTCCGATTCTCTCAAGTACAAAGGATGATTGTGATCAATTCGAGAAACTTCAACCTCTAATTCTGCCATGGATGAAGCTTCAACAATGGCTTTTTACTGAAATTTTGAAGAATTTTGTCCTAAATCTAAATCGATCGCTCTAATACCATGATAGAATCTGAGATCTAACACCACGAACTCAGATTCACACACATGCAGATGAAGGAATTGAAGGATAGAAACATATAGTAGAGAGAGAAAGTAGAGAGAAGGAAGAGAAGAGAGCAAAAGCTCTGTAATTTCAATATGGAATCATATACAGTGTTCTTTTAACTAATATAACCGACCGAAGTCAGTTACTGGGGAACCCCTTGTGAAAGTACTAAAATACCCTTGCCTCTTACTACTCTTTTTTATATATTGAACTACCCTTCTCGTAATAGAGGTCGATGGCCTGATTGTGAGGATATTTATGAGCGGGTTGGCCGCCGCAGCATATTATTTTGATTCATGCCATTATTGGCTTATTATAGCGCTTGGGCTAGAAATGGCCCCCCGGAGTCTGCACATTCACAGTGGCCGCAGGTACTTATTGAGAACGAGCACGAGTGCCGAGCAGGATTGAGTGTCTGTGAGGATGGAGTGACTGTAAAGAATGCGTGACTGCGAGGTTGGAGTGAATGGGAGGACTGAGTGACTGATACTCTGAGAGTTTGCACCTGATTTCATATTATTGTACTTCAGCTGGCATATATAATTGTCATGTAGTTACTGAGATGTACTATATCCTGTTTCAATTGAACTTGACATGATTTAACGGTTTTGGCCTTTAACTATCGAACATAAAAACATCCCTACTTTCCTGTACTGAGCTTCTATAATTGAACTGTACCGTGAAGCTCGTCACTACTTTCAGTCCGGTAGTTAGTCTTGTTACTTACTGAGTTGGTTGTACTCACGCTACACCCTGCACCTCGTGTGCAGATCCAGGTGTTTCACGGCGGTCGTTGATTTGCAGAGGCCAGACCTTTAGAGATCATCGAGGTAGCTACTTGGCGTTCGCAAACCTTGACTCTCCTCTATTATTTTTTAGTTATTTATTCAGTTTTACTTCTAGACAATTTACTAACCTTTGTCATTTCGTAGATGCTCAGCCTCATGTACTCAGTGACATCCCGGTTTTGGGAAGAATTTATGTATTGAGTTATGATTTCCTATCCTGTTTTAAGAGATTTTCCTAAACTGTTTTAGTATCTTCCCAAGATTTAAAATGTTGGAAATGTCTAAATAGTCAGCTTGCCCAGTACCATAATAGGCACCATCACGACAAGTTAATTTTGGATCGTGACAGTTAGCCAGTATATTATGAATTTGTTTGGATTAGTGGTATTTTGTGCCTAGCTCCTTGGAATTTTAAGTGTGTTCCCCAATAAAAGAATGCCACTAAATCACATGTTCCTGTTTTCGGAACATCACATGTAGAGTTTTTTGGGGGAGAATCACTCGGCGCGGGGCCTCCCGTGTGAGGTTAGGTGATGGTCAAGGCTCATTTTGAGTTGTGGGTCATAAGGCGGGCAGCTTTATCTGATCAAGGGTCAGGGCACAAGGGTCCTGGTACTATCCAGGTGCGAAGAACACCGGAGGTGACTGCAATGAGCAGAAATCTCACTCACGGGCCTAAACGACGAGCAAACACTCGAACGTGAGAGCAAGGAATCACCCAACGAATGGACGAGCTCAAAGGGGGGGAGGGAGGCAAGTTTTTGATACTCAGCAACCCTGTTAAAAAATAATCGCAAAAATCCAAACATTTATCTATCCAGCCATAGGGGAGATCGGCAGCCACTCCCACTATACGAAAATAATTATGCATCATTCGCATATCTGTGGCAGCTTCGAAGAGGTCATATATCAATTCTCTTTCTCGAAAAATATAGAAGAAAGGGGTCTACGTACGCACCAATATCCGCAATGTACAATCTCCATTTATCGAATTCAGAAACTTTTTTCTTTTCGAATTCACAAAGAGCAATTTCAATTTTATTGACTCCAATAATATAGAAGATAATAGCTTTTGAAACACTTGAATGAAAAATCAAATACACTTTTGCAGATACTTGACAATTAAAGGTCTAATTTGGTGATTTTATTTTTCGCTCTATACTGGTTACAGGAGTTTAAAAAGGAAATAAGCACAATAAATGTCCCGATAATAATGAGGAAATTGTCAAAAACAATATTGGAGCTGTGGAAGAGGAGAGAAAATAAAGTTCAAAGGAATTTAAGGTATATGCACTGATAAAAGAATTATTTTACATTATCAGTATTGTCCAACATGTGAATGTGATAGCTAGGGGTGTACAAATCGGAAAATCGCACTAAATCGAAAAGTCAGATTAAACCGATTAAAAAATCCGACTAGGTTTGGTATTGAGTAAAAAAAAATCCGAATCAAACCGTCATATAAATATATATTTTAAGATTTTTATATAGAATTTTCTTTAAAATGTCTAGAAATATTTGGGATTCTCTTACGTGATATAATATTTAATAGAATATGAAGTGCTCCATATTTATTAACCTTAAATAATGGGTTCTATGATCACGTTCTTATCAAGTGCCACTGAAATGCGTCAATCTCTTTGTTCTTCCATATTCATATGCCAAGCTCTATTAAATTTTTTATATATTTTTTGAATTTGAAGTGATTATTATTATTTAGGTGTCGTATTGAATTTAATGTTTAATTACTAAATTCGATTAACCTTAAAAGTGTACATCAACAAAAAGATTATTGCCAGACGACTAAAATGATAACTATCATGTGTTACTAAGTAAATTCTCCCATAAGAATATTCTAATAGATTATTGTCAATATTTTAAATTTTTACTAAACATATATTTACTTAGCAAAATTTAACAAAGTAAGATTGAACTAATATTTAAGTAACACAAACCCGAAAACTCCGACAAAATCGAACCAATCCAAACCGATATAATTATTTTGGTTTGATTTTGATAAAAAACGAACTAACCCGATCCATGTACACTGATAGCATAACATGTAAGGTGTCCTTCTACGATATTTCATAAATATTATTGAGATTTACTTGTATTATCATATAAGGGGTCGTTTGGTTTGAATACGGCTTATGCCAGGATAAGTTATACTGGTATAAGTTATGCTGGGATAAGTTATGCTGGGATTATTTTTTATCCATTGTTTGGTATGTTGTATTAAATATGACAATTGCATAATTTGTAAGAAGAATGTATAAGTTATCTAGGTGCTAATTACTCCACCCTCTATAAGGTATAAATTATCTCGGTGTTAATTTTAATCCTGAGATAACGTATACCTGGTTTGCTAACCAAACGAAAGATTAAGGTGGTATTAAATTATACATGCACTATACCTACTTATACCTCATACCAAACGACCCTAGGGGTCATTTGGTTTGAATACGACTTATACCGATATAAGTTATACTGGTATAAGTTATGCTGGGATTAGTTATGCTGGGATTATTTTTTATCCATTGTTTGGTATGTTATATTAAATATGACAATTACATATTTTGTAAGAAGAATGTATAAGTTATATCGGTGCTAATTACCCTACCCTCTATAAGGTATAAGTTATCCCGGTGTTAATTTTAATCTTGCGATAACTTATACATGATTTGCTAACCATACGAAAGATTAAGGTGGTATTAAATTTTTATACCAGCACTATACCTTTTTATACCTCATACCAAACAATCTCTAAGGGGTCGTTTGGTTTGAATACGACTTATGCCGGGATAAGTTATACCGGTATAAGTTATCCAGGGATAAGTTATGCTGTGATTAGTTATGCTGGAATTGTTTTTTATTCATCGTTTGGTATGTTGTATTAAATATGACAATTGCATAATTTGTAAGAAGAATATATAAGTTATACCGGTGCTAATTACCCCACCATCTATAAGGTATAAGTTATTCCGGTATTAATTTGAATCCCGGAATAACTTATACCTGATTTGCTAACCAAATAAAGTATTAAGGCGGTAATAAATTTTTATACCAACACTATACCTTCTTATACCTCATACTAAACTACGCCTTAAATGAATAATTCGTAGCTCATGAGTGCATAGAAATTAAACTCCAAACAAGAAATCGAAAAAACACACAGGAATAAATGTAAAGCTGGAGGGTACAACAGTCATTAGCTAATTTTCCCTCCAATGTAACGAAATAAACCGTCCACAAATCTGATGGCAAAAAACAGGAAGAAAAATAAATAAATAAAATTAGATTCACAAAAGATTCATTTCATTTTTGGTAAGTAAAGATTCATTTCTCTACTCCATTGAAGGAATAAATTTAAAAAAATCTCTTGAAGACAAACGGATTTTAGCTGAAAATTCCAAAGTTATGAGCAATTTGAGATCAATATGTAGACCACAAGCTGTGTATTTTTCAATAACCTGTTGTTGCAGAGACTTGGGTAAATCAGCAGTTAGGGTTTCAACCCGAAGCTCTAATTCATCTCCTCAATGGATGAAACCGTCGGTGCTGCAATCGTCATGGTACAGTACTTCGAGAAGAATTGAAACATGGGATTATCGATTGAATCAGCAGAGGAAAACTGTGACTACCTCTGCTTACAATTGGAACGACTCCAAGTCTCCCTATGAAACTCTCGGTATATAACTTTTGGTTTTAGTTTTCTGTTTTCAGGATTTTTATTCAAATTTAATTATTTGGATTTAACGGTGTAAGGTATTTTTACGAGTGAAAGTGTAATTTTCTGGCGATGGGGCGAACGCCCTTCCGTCCCCTAGCTCCGCCCACGCTTACTATAAATAGTTACCTGTAGTTGGCTTTTAAATGACCTAGTAGGGGTAAAATATTTTTACACTTAGTTGTGTATAAAGTTATACTCTTAGTTTGCTTGGATTTAACTTATATACAAGTGATAGTGTAAAAAAAATATTTGCTGAGTAAGTGTAAGTTAATCTTTGGTTGTAGAAAGTCTGTTACCGTATATTCTAGGTTACCAATCCATGTTTGGAATAGACACTTACTTATAATTAGTTTCCAAGTAAGCTGCTTGAATAACTATTATTCAGATCGTCCATTTCAAAAAGAAATTCCAGCTCAAAAATATTATTCAGATTGTCTATGTATAAAAGTTGAGCTCGATTTGACGGCGACTACGATGAGAAAATATCATATAGAAAAACCAGAGGAAGAATTAAAGCGCTATCAGAATATGTTGGATTATGAAATAAAAGGTAGAAATTATTGATGCTTTCTGATGAAATATGTATTTGCATTGGACTTGGTTAGAAACATTTATGTTGTGTTAAATACCTGAACATTAGCGAAGTATAGAGGATGGGAATTGCAAAACTGCGTCGAAAATGAAATTGTTAGCTCTGCTAGCTCAAGTGAACATAATACACCGACCAGGAAGCTGGAAAAAGCAAATTTCAGAGAATACATCTTTGTAAGAAACTGTCAATTTCTGTAGAAAATGGTTCTTGACTAATACAGTTCATTTTTATAGTTCCATGTGTTCTACATGCATGAGTTGTCAACTTTTAATCTTTTCGTTCCTTGCCTTTCCTATATTTGTTTCTGCTTTTGGTGTTTATCCAATCCGGCTTCATAAAGAAGATCTTCATCTCGAGACATATGTGTAAAAACTGTGATATGCCTATACGAACAGCCTCGTTCCAGCTTATTAATTTTTTATGAAGTGTCTATACACTACGGACTTGCTATACTGGTTTTAGTAATAAGACACACTCTTAAGCTAGCTTTGAAGCCCCTTCCTTTTAGTGGACTATAAACTACAGTGCAGTCCCTTTCCCTCTCACTTTGTGCATTTCTATGCTTTTGCATTATTTGGAAAAACTGATGCAATGTTTCTGTTTGCAGAACTCGAAAGGGATGCAGATGAAGAACTAATAAAGGTGGCATATAGACGTTTAGCAAAGTTTTACCATCCAGATGGTTTGTGCTTAATCTTATAATTGTCATTTAGTGCAGTCCTCATACTACGTTTTTTCCTTTGTTTACTTTTTCTGGTATTAGCATCATTATATTATACACTTGTATTTGACCTTACGCTAGGTTGACTCTAGCTATACTCAATTCATGTACATAAAAGATTTTGTTTGGTATACTACTCTTTGATATCCAATTCAGCCCTTGAATAGAAAGAAAGAAAAAACTCTCTCATGATATCTATTCATGAGCTTGTGTAGGAAGAAAAAAACTTTGTAAGTACATATGGTTGAATATGTGAGCGTAAATGTGTCAAGTTGGCTCTACGTCCAGATATTTGGACACTTTATCTAGCAAGCTTTCTTATAACATTATATTTAAGTTTTATGCTCATCTTCAATTAGTAGAGCTTTGATGTAATATTACACTTCCAGTCTTCCTCCCATCTCCCACTCTAACCCCCT